>JAXQQM020088277.1:0-33065 GCA_034641835.2 Pinus albicaulis | reverse complement strand
ATATGTATAGTTCTGGTATAAATACCAATCTCTTGTCTTTGTTTGTTCATTGAGATGAATAATATTTTTAATTTTAGGAGAAATTCTAGGGATTAGCTCACTATTAATTAAACAATAAACTGTGTATAAAATTTGATCTGTGTAGTCAATAAAAGAGAATTCATTTGTATTTTTCCTAACTAAGGAGATCCAATGAATCACAGATTGAGGGTCCCCCAATTTATCTAACTTTTGTAGTGGAATTGAAAACATGTTTGACTGAAAGAACCAAAAAAAAAAAATTGATGCATGTTTGAAAGCCCGTTATGTAGAAAAATTCATGAATTTCTCATGAATATTTTCGGCTAGGAATTCACTATAATTGAATATGGCAGAAGGTTTTTCTTCTTTAGAAAATACTGAAAAAAAAAACCCTAGGATGATATAATCAACCCATTGATCAGATTGATACCCTAGAAAACATGAAATTATTGAAATGATTTGTTTAGTCATCTATGGGAACATTTAAGTTGGGTAGGTTGGATTCATTTTAGGAAATTAAACATTTTCAAGTAGAAAAATCTCAAAAATATTGGCTCATTGAGGAAACGTAATATTTTTGTATAAATCCATGATGCATTCTACAGAAAAGGGATGCAGTGGAGTTGAGGGTTTAATGTGTAGCATTTGACAAATGGATTCAGATGTAATTGTGAAACTGATGGTGCTATTGTTAGGTTCCCTTGATTTGATAGATTGGTAGACCAAATGCACAGGGTAACATCAGACCATTCTTTGGAGTCCTATGAACTAGCCTTCCTGGACTTAGAGAGGTCTCTCTCTATTGTATGCAAAGGATGTGAACTTGTTTGCTTTTAGGATTTGATTTTAGGCTAGTTGTTAACTATAGGGTTTGTTGTTTGTTTTGGTTGGGTAAGATGATCAAGTAGAATAGGTGGAGTGAGAGGTCTTTGTTGGCGAGGAGTCAGGTCTCGCGGACAAGACCCAGGTTCATGAGTTGTGGCCAACAAAGGGGTCCAATGTAGTCTAGGATCACGCCGGCATTTTCACCCTGCTCCGGAGAGCAGTGAGTCTCACCCGAGGCATGCTGCAACCACATGCAGAAGGGGATGAGATCAATGGCAAGGAACAAAGTCGCAACTCATGATGGACAATGCATTGATTATATAGACAGAGTCATATACGCAAGAGCACTTAATAAGCATTCAGACATTAGAAAATAAAATTTTAAACCAGCATAAACACATTACATGCATGTAAACCTCTCATTGAGATAGCAACCTTTCATTGTATTAATCTCTTGGCCAAGCACAATGATTACATATCATTTTCAGCGATAGCTTACAACTCTGATACAGATTTCTTGCGGAACAGAAAGGTAGAATAGAGAAGATTAGAAACCATAGAAGTGTCATGCATGATTTCTCGCAGTCGCTCTGTGCTTCTTCTCCTGTTACGAGCCTCGCAACCTCTGCAGCATCCTCCTCTTTTAGCTGGGTGACTATTATTTATTCACCCACTATCGCGACTATCAGTTCCTCTGTGTCTTTTCTCCAACTGCTTCCAGCTTCTCTCCTGTTTATCTGTGTGTTCCGCTTCCTGTCTTCTACTGTGTGTTTTCTTCATCTGTACCTGTGCGTGTTCTTTCTTCAGCTATCTCATGCTTCTGCGCCACCTTGATAGCTCTGCGACTCCTGGTAGTTGCGACACGGTCGCGATTTCCATGTGTCTTCATGTCGCAACTCAAAAGGTCAAAATTCAAAATGTTCTAACCAAGTATTTCAAAAACAAGGGCCCCAATAGGCCCCGACCACAATTCCTTGACTCGTCCCCGAGTCAATCACAAATGATAGTTTCCACCTCCATTGCCCCACTGGCTCCCGTGCCCTATTCGGCCTGTGTGCCTTCGCCTCGTGCCCTTTCCTATTGTGCTCCTCCAAGCGGTTGTTCAAACAAGGGCCCCAACTCAGGGACCCTGCGGAGCGCTGTATCTTTAAGCTTGGTGAAGTCCGACACCACTTGCTGCCAGCCCTGCATTAGTGAGTCAGCTTCCTCAGTGATCCTGGTGGCAGTGGCCTCCTCCATATTCGTCGGGATGGCCCCAAACGTCGTGGTAAGCTAGGCCTCGACCTTTGCAGCTAGGTGTTGTATTGATTTGGCACTGGCTTGAATGGGCGGATGGATTTCCCGAATTATCTGCTTGGCCGCTGCCGAGTTGGCCTCGGTCTGTTGCATTTGAACCTCAAGCTCGTCCGCCTGGGCATAAAGTTGATCTAACCGTGCTCGGTCTGTGGTCTCCTGAATTTCCCTGGAAATCTATTGCAGCTGGGTAGAGATGGGCTGCGTTTTGACAGTGAGGGCGAGTGAACACTCCTGCAGACTTTGCAGGAGGTCGTAAGCCTCGCGTGCTATGGAGTGAAGGGTCACCTGCATGCGAGCTGCCTGGGTCTGCTTGGCGGCCACCTGTTCTGAGTATACAATCTGTGGGTCGGGGAGCGCGGGCCGTGCGGCTAACGCCGCTTGAAGATCCTGATTTTCCCTGCATATAACCGTGAAGGCAGACCGAATGTGGTAAGCCTGGACTGCTACATTGCTCTCCGCTATATCGTCAGGAAGTGGGGTATGGTGACCCCTTACAGCGGGCCATAGTTCTGAGAATGCCTAAGCGGCAATGGTGACCTGCTCCTGCAGGTAGGTCTTCTCCTTGGTCAGCTGGTCGCGCTGTTCAGTAAGCGCTGTGATCTGGTGGTGCTGCTCATCGCACTGCTGCTGCAGCTCTAAATGAAGTTGTTCGGCCTGTAGGGCCGCCCACTGAATGAATAGGTACAACTGGCCTATACCCCATGTTTCTACGTTAGGGTTGCCGGAAGCGCCCTGCTCTGGCATTCGCTCCTGCAGAGGTTGCCCACTGGCCACTGATCAGTTGGAATTCTCAGGAGGGGACACCAGTGTCTGTTGCTGCATTGAGGTGCCCATATCAGAATCTAGCCGTTCTTGCTGAGTGGTCTGGTCTGTGGGGGGAGGGTCAGCATTCTCAGGCGGAGCCTCGACCGAGTTAGCCCCAACATTGGCCAGCCGGGTAAATATAGTAGAGAAAGAACCCTGGGATGTGGCCACGGGGTCGACTGGTGGTACTACGGCCTCAGTACTGGAGGTGACTTCAGCCCCATGGTCTCCTCCAAAGAGTTCCCGGATAAGAGCTTCTGATACAGTGGCAGATGAGTTTGATGGAACAGATGAAGTGGCAGGTGGACGGACGGTGGAGGGAGCGGTGGATGGTGTGGAGGAGGTATGGGGGAGGCAAATATTGAGGAATTATGATGGATCTATCAGGGGTTCCTCTGAAATCAATGTCCCTGTGAGTGGAGTGGATGGCAGATCATCATCAGTAAGGTCCACCACCGGATCAGGGACGGCGGTGCGGGCCCGCTTGGATGGAGGGGGGTCTAATTGATCAGGTCCCGGGCCCGTTTTGCCCATCGGGGTGATGATGGGGTAGGTAGAAGTGAATAAATTGTTAGGGATGGGAGAAGTGAGAGGGGTAGTATGGGACGGAGCAAGAGAATGACTGAGTTGGAATTCAGAAAATAAAGGAAACAAAGGAGCACCACTTGAAATAACTTGGGTCGCCACGTTGAGACTTCGTACCTGGGTATTGAAGTGTTGTACGACGCGGACCAGTGATTCGGGCATTTCCTGTGAGTTCCCGGCTGCATCCTGCGAAGGTCCCGCCGTGGCTTGTGAGGACCCTACTGCGCCTGTCTCGGCAGTCCGCTGCGTCGGCAGCATCCGCTCAAAGTTATATCTGGGGATCCCGTCGCGGATGTGCTTTATGACCCCCGGCCATGCAGAGACCTCGCGGTGAAAGGTATCATCGTCCAGCTGGAATCTGAGCGGCGCCATGTGGAAGGTGGCTTCCGGCACGCAAGTGGGGCGGAAGTAAGTGTGCCTGTGGCTTACCCTGAACCATACCTGCTTACTATACTCGTCCAACAGGTGCCTGGGCACCCATTGCTGGTTAGCCACCACATCTCTCATTAACCCGTACCAAGCCCGAAATGCTTCCGCGTTCACCTGTTTAGTGTTGGGGTCAGAGGACACCTGCCACGGGGTGAATTTCATCGTGAGGGGCTGGCTCGCGGTAGTTTCTGCCGGCAACCAGACAGGAGGAATGTGCCATTTCCACATGGCGAAATCTACAATCAGGTAACCATAGATGAAACTAGTGGTGCGCTTATAATTCTCTTCGCATGCCGCGAACAGTTCTTTGAGCACGAAAGAACACCAATTCAGCCTAGTGCCTTGGACACAGTGCTCCGCAATGGAGATTGTATCCAAGGTGCACTCTCCTTTAGTATAATTCCGCATCGTCTTGCTAGAAATGAGATAGAAAGCGAACCGAATCTCCTGCTTGTTAATCAGATCAATTTTGGCACCTTTCCCTCCCCGGCGAGTGCCATACTTGGTATAGAGGTCTGTATCACCTGAATTTCGGGCGCGCTTGGAAGATTTCTGACCGGCAGTGGAGACATCTATGCCATTATGAGACAGCCCTGTGAGGCGATGGATGTCTTCAGCGTGAATGGGGATTTCCTCGTTTAGCCACAGGGACCCGTTCTGAATTCGGCTGAGGAGGAACCGGGTGCATTGCAGGGCCGGTCCTGTAGTCCCAAAAACAGGAAGAGTTCTTAAATTCATCAAGGATGATTGCTGGAGGCCCCTGTACTCTGGTCACATTCGGTTGGTTGAGCTACTTCCTGGTGTGTAGTGATGCTCCATATATGTTTGCCAATGGAGGAAGGGGAATTCGACTGGGTCGGACAGGTTGGCGTCTATCAACACTGCATTGTCGTATTTTCCAACCAGCGACTCTGTTCTGTGGATCCGACTGTCCGGCACCGGTTCAGAAACGGATATGAGAGCCTTTGGCATCTTGGCACGGCACTGGTAAACCTGGAGAATTCTTCTGGAGCTTCTATCTTGGTGCGGTGCGTTTTGAGACTTCAACCGCTCTGGTGTCGCTGCAATTGCCAAATTGAACTGGTCCGGCATTCTCGTGCTGTTGGTCTCCATGCAAGTTATGTCATCACCTGGCACGAGTGAAGTTGATGAGACCCCATAACGACAATTAATTCCTGCTGGCCTTCTTTCTTGCGATAATCGTGCGATCGATCGCATGCCTATGTGTAATCTGACAGTTGCTGACGGCGTCATGGGGAAATGGGCGGACACGACGGCTGAGGGAATTGCGGATGATGGAAAACGATTATGGTATGGTTACTGTCTACTTATGGTAATTTATGATGCAAATCTGAGCGATCCTAGGGACTGACGGAAATGACCTGGACTGATACTGGCACATGGAGGGATCCTACAAGGATGACACACTGGACGGGCGCCGCCCCAACCACAGTCGGTTGCGGTGCGGCCACCGCAACTGATCAGTTATTGACAGACTACCTATGAACGGACAAGACTCCCTATGCTCATCTCGGTTGCGGGAGAGTTATTCGACTAAGCTACGCTACGGGTGCTCTCAGGTGCGAGAGTTATTGATGAGAAGTGAAAGGTACTTACTCCTGGTAGGGTTTCAGGCATGTGCCATTCACCCACCCAGGGAGAACTGTACCATCAAGCTATGCCAACCGAACGACTCCTGAGTCGCGAATCTCAATGAAAAAGTAGGGTCCCAACCAGTGCATCTGGAGCTTGCCTGGAAACTTCTGGAACCAGCTATCATATAAGAGAACTTTGCCGCCAACTTGGAAGGCTTTGGTTTTGATGTGGCGGTCGTGCCACGCTTTCTGCCTGGCCTTCTGAACCTTCTGGTGGAATTCCGCCAGGAATCGGGCCTCGTCCAGCTCCTGTAGCTCCTAGAGGCGTTCCCGGAGTGACTCCTCTTCTGAGAATTGGAGAGACGTTGCGATCAAAAGACTGGGTACAGTGAACTCGGCGGGAATCACAGCTTCCTGGCCATACACCAACTGGAATGGTGTCTGGTTGGTCAAACGTTTCACCGTGGTCCAGTAGGCCCACAATGCCGCTGGGAGATGCTCGTCCCAATCGTCGCGCTGAGCATTGCAAATTTTAGTCAAGCCCTTTTCGAGAATCTTGTTGAATGCTTCCACAGTACCATTGGCCTGTGGGTGGTATGGGCTGATTTTATGATGCTGAATCATAAATGTGTCCAGTAGTGACTTGACCGTGGCATTAATGAAATGCGTACCCTGATCGCTGGTCAAGCTCCGTGGGCAGCCAAACCGGCTGATGATGTGTTCAAAAATGAACCGGGCAGCGGTCTCTGCCGAGCAGTCGCGTACCGCCGCTTCCTCAGCCCACCGGGTGAGGTAATCCGTGGCGGTAATGATGTATCGGGCCTTGGAGTGTCTGGCGATCGGGGCGATGGGACCGATGAAATCGACAGCCCACTTTTCGAACGACCGCAACACATGCACTGAGTGTAGCAGAAGCTCGTCCCGGTGCGAAGGCCTGCTCATCCGCTGGCAAACATCGCAGCGCTTCACATAGGCCTTACAGTCAGCATGTACCTTCGGCCACCATAGGCCAGCTTGGAGCACCTTCCTTGCAGTGGGTTTCGCACCCACATGCCCTCCCGCAACACCGCTGTGACATTCCCACATCACCGTGTCCCGTTCGTGGTCAAGAACACCTCTGCGCAACACCTCATCGAGGCCCAGTTTGTATAGCTGCCCCGCGATCAATTGGTAGTCGGCTGCCCGGACAACCAGGTGGCGTTTCTGGAGCGGGGTGTAATCTTGAGGGCACTGTCCCGTGGTCAGATAAGTGGCAATGTCAGCCAGGTAATCTGGTACTTCTTCGACTCGGAAGAGGTCGGCATCCGGCAGCTGATCGTCCAACGAGCCCTCATTCTCTCCCGTCTCCAACCTGGATAAATGATCGGGACCGACATTCAACCTGCCGGGCTTGACAATCACCTCAAACGTGAATTCCTGGAAAAGTAGAAGCCAGCGACAGATCCGTCCTTCCAAAACAGGCTTATTCACAAGATACTTCAATGCAGAGTGGTCCGTAAAGAATTTGAATTTGCCGCCCAGAAGATAGTGGCGGAACTTCTGGAGGGAGTACACCATCGCCAACGCCTCCCGCTCGGTCGTGGTGTAATTCTTCTCTGCATTCGATAACCTGCGGCTGGCGAAGTAGACGGGGTGGTCAACTGTCGTCTCCCCGGGTTGCGCCAAGACAGCCCCAAGTGCAATACCGGACGCATCGATATGCACATGGAACTGCTTATCCCAGTCGGGATGAACAAGTATGGGCGCCGTCGCCAACTTCTCCTTCAAGGTGTCAAGGGCCTTCCTACACTCCTCCGTCCACTGGAATACTTCTGACTTCCGCAACAGTTTCTCCAAAGGGGCCGTAATCTTTGCGTAGTTGCGGATAAACCGCCTATAATATCCTGTGTGCCCGAGCAGTGCACACAGCTGCTTCACGATTTCGGGGGCTTCCATGTGAACTATGACCGCGACCTTGGCGGGATCGACACAGACCCCTTGCTTGCACACCACGTGGCCTAAGAGTGTGCCGAATGGAACTGCAAAAATACATTTCTTCAAGTTCAAGGAAATCTGCAGCTGACGACACCGGTCAAACATAATACGCAAAAGGGTGGCGTGTTTCTTCAACAGACTGTAAACGGTCCAGTCATCCATGTAGACCTCCAGTAACTTGTGAATGTACTCTCGGAAAGCAGCAATTACAATCCGGGAAAATACAGCCGGTGCGTTCTTCAGACCAAACGGCATAACGTGGTATGCGAATGATCCCCACTCAGTGGTGAATGTCGTCTTTGCTTTGTCTTCTTCGGCAATGCGCACCTGATGGTAACCCGAAAACCCATCAGTGAAGGAATAGGCTTCGTTTCCCGCAACATGATCTAGAACTTCATCGTTGAAAGGAGTGGGAAACGGATCGTGGATGTAGGCATTGTTCAAACTCCGGTAGTCTACGCAGACACGTATCTCCGCTTTGTCCTTCTTATTCTAAATGAAAATGGGACTCACCCACTCTGCTTCTTCTACTGGAAAGATAAGACCTGCAGCCAGCATCTTGTCGATCTCCATCTTGACATTTTCTTTGATACGTGGGTTCAGCCAGTAGGGTCGGTGCTTCACCGGCCTAGCCCCTGGTTTCAGCACGATGCGCATTTCGTCCAGGTCCCCCTTGATCCCCTTCAGGTCTGCAACCGAGGACGGGAACAAGTCTTCGTATTCCCGGAGGAGGCTGAAAATTTCTTTTGTCATTTCCTCGTCCCAGTAATCTCCCACCGTTGCCAGCTTGGGTTTCTCGTCTGTTCCAATGTTCAGCTTCTTCGTATTTAGTGGCTGTAAGTGGACTCCTTCAGTCATCGACTCTTCACTAATGTTCCGCTCGCCTTCCTTTTCGTCAAAATAGAGATGCCTGAGGTCCTCCAGACTATCATCATCCGGATCGCCGTCAATCCTTTGGAAAACCAACTCGCGCCTGGCCTTAGGTCGTGGCACAACCGGGCCCCCGTCGAGCTCGGGGTGGCGGAAAAACAAGACCTCCTTGATTGCCTATAGGGCTTGAGACTCCAGCGCCGTCTCCCCTGCGAACAAGAAGCACCGAACGAACTTGTCCATGACTTCCTGCCAAAAGCGGGTTCCCCGTTTCCGCTCTTCCTCCAGGTACCAGGCCTGGGGAATTATACCCAGGGAGTGGATAAACCTGTGGACCCACAGCTCTTCAGGGTACCTGGTGTTGCGCCACTGCTCCTCGCAGGCCCGCAAATGGTGTCATGGGTCGGAAGTTCCATGATACTTAAGCATGATGCGAGGTCCTTCATCCTCTTTAAAGCGTGCCCGCAGAGCATCCGCCACGCACTCCCGTCGCAACAGAGTGTTGCGGTGATTTTTCCACCACCGGGCCGATGTGGATTGCAAGGCCACATCCAAAAGTGGCATTCGGCTTCCGTCTGGGACCATGTCTTCCACCTTGGTAATAAAAGTATTGACCGCTTGCATGTTCGACAAGGTGGGATATCCGCGGATCTCGGTCCCCACCCACCGGACTTGGGCAATGGTAGCACATCTCCGCGTGGTGGTCTCATACCCCCTTTGTTGCCAGTCTTCCCACGCGATTTTGGATCCGAGCTCCGAGCTCTGCACATCCGCCAACTGACAGAGCCAGTCGCGATCGGGTTAATATAGTCGTCCCGCTTTCCTGCAGTCATCTGATAAAGGTGGTCCATCATCTGAGCATCCTCTCGATTGTCCACTGTTTCTGTATATCGCGGGCCCTGATACGGATCAAGGAGCTGGGTGACCCGTACCTCCCCATCCTCGAAGATCATCAGCTCCTTTTTAAGGTCGATGATGGTGTAATTCTCAAAAGCCCAGTCAATGCCGAGTAAGGCAGGATAGGGATCCTTGTTGCCCATGATATCAATAACCTCAAAATCGGTGTATGTCTTCACCCCCGCAATGTCGACCTCGACACCCTCGAGCCGGCCGATTGGCAGAATACAGTACTGGTTCGCCATCCTGAGTTGGATTGGCGAATAGGCTAGCCGTGGCCTTCCAAGAGCCTCCCACGTCTTCCGTGGCAGAATGTTAACGTCGGACCCCAAGTCCAGCATGGTATCGCTGATTTGGAATCCCGCAACCTGCGTGATAAGCCGGAATTCTTTGCCTATTCATTGCTTGTTCCACTTGACGCGCTGCACGTATTGAGGGGCAGCGTTCACCGGATCTCTAAGTCCTGTGCGCCCCTGCAGTGCTCCTTCCAAAGCATGCTTGAGCTGCTGCCGCAACACAGCATTGTCAACAATCCTGAGGAATAGCTGGAGCCAATCCTCGACCACAGTACCTGTGACACTCTGCACCCCATATTCCGGCAGCATGGGCTCCTCCAGACCTCCCACGTCCCGCAGCTGGGCGAACGCCTCAACTACCTCCTGGAAATACTTCTTCTGGGCTTCGGGCCTGATTAACATCTTCGGGGATGTCGGCCGAACCACTCGTGCTGGCTCCTTCCCGTGGGCATCGTCTCCAGTTTTCTTCCCGCCCCTCGTCACGATCGCGACGTTCTGCATGTCTGGGGTCGCGGTCCCTCGCGGCTCTGAGTTTATCAGATTCGCTCCCCTCTGCCTCGCCCGTTCTTCCCACTTCTTGATGAGCTCCGGACAGTCCTCTGTGGCGTGGGCGTTTACCCGGCACTGCGAACACCAGGGTCGTCGCGGAAGGGGACATTATCGAGCCACATGACCCTCCTGGTCACAGTTGTAACATTTCACCGGACCACGTCCGCCTGTGCGGCCTCTCCGCATGCCGCTGCCTCTTCCCCTTGGGGCCTCGTTCACCCTGTAGGAGGGACGATCCAATCGATTCGGAAGTGCGTCGAGTTCCCTGCACTGCTCAGTGTTGTGAGTCGTGGAAACACAAAATTCGCAGTACACATTGTTTGGGACCGTGGAGTACTTCTGTAGTATCGGGCACATCCGAGGAAGATGCCCTAGCGTCCGGAAAATCTCACAGTACTCTGTGGTGGAGGAACCCAGTTGAGGTGGGAACCCCGCATAAGGCTGTTGCGGCTGGTAGACCCCCTGCGGATTCATCGCCGCGCCACCACCAGGTGGTGGATCCCCTTGGATTTCCGCGACCGAGGGTCCTGCCCCTACGCCGCACAACCGGGGACACTCGGTTGCGACGTGGCCCTCGACCAGGAAATGAGTGCACCAAACATTCGGCCGCACTGGTCTCACCGGCTGGAGCTCCTTGAGCTTCTCAGTTAAGCTGGCGATCTGGTGTTGCAACCCTATCAAAGAAGGATCTTGCAGGGCCGGCCCCTCCCCGATATTCCTGGGGGTAGCCCGCCATGGCTTCAATCTTCATGGCCTGCTCCAAAGCATCCTGCAGATTATCGATCTTCTGCTGAGTGAGAGGGGTTCGTGTCAAGGGAAGCAGAGCTTTGATGAACCAGTCCCTCTGGTGGTTTGGATCGATCGGGCTGAGTTACCCGATCGCGTCCTTGAATTGCCACATCAACTCCCACGCGGTCTCACCTTCCTTTTGCTTAATTTCCCACAGCTCGGACAGGCCCTGCTGGTCTGTCTGGGGAAGCTTGAATTCACGGACAAAATCCCGCTTTACGTCCGCAATTACGGGGTTAGGATGAGCCTCGGACCACTTGATAAACCATCGCAGAGCCCTCTCTCTGAGCGTGGTTTGGAACTCTATTAACTTCCCTGCATCTGGCGTCTGCCGAGCCCTCCAGATGGCTTCGCACAGATACCAGTGTTGCTCTACATCATCATTGCCCCGGCCAGAGAACTCTGGATACCGGGTGAAAGATCTAGCCATGTGTACTTGCGGAGTATTGACCAGGATAAATCCTCCAGGTCCTGGTTGCGTAACGGTTCCACTAGGGAATACAACACTACTAGTAACGCTGCTATTACCGGACGTTACTGACGCTGATGAACTACTGTATGACTGACTCAATGCTTGTAACTGAATGAAAATAGTACTTAAAGGTTGATATAGTACCAGGGGAAGGTAGGGATCCTGGCCATGCAGAATGTGGGAAGTAGGGCTGCCTGGAGGGGTGAGTGCCGTCTGCTCTTGAAACATCCGCTGCATCACGTCGTGCCATTCGTCATCGGAACTCTCTTCGGGCTGCATATTTTCATTGTCTTCGCTAGTCACCATCTCTCTTCCTTACGTCACTGGGCTCCCATGCACCCATTGCACTTCCACAGCTATCTTGTATTCTTCCCGGGTATCCAAATCCATAATTCCTATCCTCTGAGGCGCCTCCTTTTGATTTTTCCTCTCGATCTCTCGTCTCTTCAAATATCGCATCACCCTTCTTCGCCACCTATCAGCAATCTGTGCCTACCGATGCGCACGTCGCTCCCTCAACTTGCATGCAGCCTCAACATCCATTCCCCCCTTCCCGCTTTCACATTCTACGTAGCATCGGTCCCCTCAACCCTTCCCCCAGCACGGGTGGTTTACGCTTCCATACTCGTTTTGTGGAATTCAATCAACCCTTCATCCACCATCAGAGCTTTAATCCACAGCGGAATCTCCTTAAGTAGCTTCCCTCTTAGCCCTGAGTGGAAGACAACCTCGGCTTTTGAGAAATATTGATAGCACTCAGCAGCAAACTCCACAGTGTATCCTTCCAACGTGGTCCTTACCCAAAAATCCACCGCGCGGGTTAGTTCAGTGTCCACCCGATGCAGCGCCACCAGATCTTCGTGCACCCACCTGCGGTTTATCTTCCGCAAGCCCTCTCGAGGCACCGTCGCTCGTAACCTCCGCAACCAATTGTAAAGGTCGGTAGGGAACCTTCCCCAGAAAATTTCGTACGTATCACTGGTTGAGTAAAAAAAAAGGACGAGCTCTTTAATCGCTGCCTCCTTTTGCTCGGTCAGCTCTGCTTACTGAGCAATGAACTGGTCGAGATGATTATCCCACCATCGCCATATCTCTCCTTCAAAAATCCTCGATACCATGATCTAGTTCCCCTCAGAACATGCAGGTCCTGGCAACGGAACCATTTGTTGGCAAGGAGTCAGGTCTCGCGGACAAGACCCAGGTTCAGGAGTTGTGGCCAAAAAAGGGGTCCAATGTAGTCTAGGATCACGCCGACATTTTCACCCTGCTCCGGAGAGCAGTGAGTCTCACCCGAGGCGTGCCGCAACCACATGCAGAAGGGGATGAGATCAATGGCAAGGAACAAAGTCGCAACTCATGATGGACATTGCATCGATTATATAGACAGAGTCATATACGCAAGAGCACTTAATAAGCATTCAGACATTAGCAAATAAAATTTTAAACCAGCATAAACACATTACATGCATGTAAACCTCTCATTGAGACAACAACCTTTCATTGTATTAATCTCTTGGCCAAGCACATGATTACATAGCATTTTCAGCGATAGCTTACAACTCTGATACAGATGTCTTGCGGAACAGAAAGGTAGAATAGAGAAGATTAGAAACCATAGAAGTGTCATGCATGATTTCCCGCAGTCGCTCTGTGCTTCTTCTCCTGTTATGAGCCTCGCAACCTCTACAGCATCCTCCTCTTTCAGCCGGGTGACTATTATTTATTCACCCGCTATCGCGACTATCAGTTCCTCTGTGTCTTTTCTCCAACTGCTTCCAGCTTCTCTCCTGTTTATCTGTGTGTTCCGCTTCCTGTCTTCTACTGTGTGTTTTATTCATCTGTACCTGTGTGTGTTCTTTCTTCAGCTATCTCATGCTTCCGCGCCACCTTGATAGCTCTGCGACTCCTGGTAGTTGCGACGCGGTCGCGATTGCCATGTGTCTTCATGCCGCAACTCAAAAGGTCAAAATTCAAAATGTTCTAACCAAGTATTTCAAAAACAAGGGCCCCAACAGTCTTCAAATCATTGGGCTATGGAGTCTATGAAAGTCGTGGATATCTCAACAATGAAACAAGAAGCATAACAAGGCAAATCTAGCATGGTCAAATGGATCTTTAAGGCATGTGTGAAGTGAAATGAACATAAAGTTTGTGAGCATAGTAGGTGTGTAAGGGAAGTGAAGAATCCTTATACAAGTACTTTTTAAACAATATGGTCTCGAATACTGATCAACATAAGGAAATAATCATAATACAAGGAAAAACAATAGCTTTTTTATTTTACTTAAGCAAACAAGAATTCAAGATGAACAATTTAGTGAACCATAGAAAGAAAGAAACTTATCTAACTTCTAGTGATTTCACCTTCAATGTTTAGAAAACATACAAGATAGCATATAACTTTAATCAAAGAAGAGGGAACTCCTAAGCATCTATGATCAAGCTACAAAGAAATTTAAGGCAACTTCTCAAGCATGGACAAAAGGCATGATGAGAGCATGGCCTCTTTGGCTAAAACCTAACAAGTAGTACTTCAAAGAGAGATTCCAAAACAGAGTTTAAATAGCTTCAAATAAGCATGGATAACCATAAAACATATTTGAAAACTACTATATTGAACCATTCATGGAATAAACAAACATAGGTAGGTCTAAGAAACAACTAAGAATTCCTTAAACTAACCCAGCAGAGGAAAACATAAAGACAATAGAAAACAAGAAGGACTAAGGTGCCTCAAACAACATTTCTTAGCCTATACTTTTCTGTTCTACTGCAACATAGAAAGATGTAACAAAATGATACATAAGGAAACAAGAACTAAACAGAGACACATCACCATGAATCATGCTTAAGGATCTTGCAAGCTATCCTCCTTCATCATCAATCAAAGCAGACCATTCACAAACTCCATAAGACCAATTTCTTTTTCAAACTGAAGAAAAACAAGTATTTCTCTCAAAACTCATAAAATTAAAACATTTAAAATGAATCCCTCATGCTATATTTATCTAGAAAAGGATGGAAAAAACCCTAGATAGGGTTGGAAAATGTCAAAATCACTAATAAATGTCATAAATGCCCAAGAGGCCATGCAAGGCCCAAGGCACAAAATATCTCATGAAATAAATGCCAAAATAACTTCTAGCACCTAATTCTAAAGAAATTTGCCTCAAAAAACATAAAAATATCATTTTTCAATAAATGAGTGTGTTTTGTTTACTTTTGGCCAAAAACACACAGTGTTGTCTATAAGCACAACGCCATCCTAGGCAGAAAATAGGTCCTATTGCAGCCAAGTTTTGGGGACCTTTCTGATGTCGAATTTTGCTTCGTGATGGCCCGTTGGAAAGCCTGCTGAGTCCTCTTTCCAGATCTACCTTTATTTTTTTCTAATTTAGCACATGTAACCGGTTCAAAAAGTCAAATTTTCAAAACAGATCTGACCGCAGTGCCAAGCCTGAAAATGAGGCAAAAAGGTGAAAAATTAGGTGTTGTTTGACCTTTTGAGGGGTCAAAAATGCTCCAAATGTTATGAAATTTGGTGGGAATAGTGTAATACGCATGAGAAATCCAAAAATGTAAATTTCTCCCTCTGAGTATGCCTAATATAAAAGCGTAGCATTAGTGGCGTTGCGCTTATAGGGCTCCAAATTCACAAAAAACAAAAAATTGTCAAAATTTCTTCAAAATTGGTGGATGTCTCCCTCATGGGGTTTGAGAGACCTGTAGAGAAGATTGTGCCAAAATTCAAAGTCTAGCTTGGCATTTTTCTTCTTTTAGTGCCTGGATCTTGGTTTGGGCCTTCTTCAATTTGGCCCTTGCAACTTGGTTTCTCCGGGCATAATGCTTAGTCATCCTTATTTGGAGGTCAAGCTTCTTGTTAGCCTTCTCTAATTTAGCCTACAAGTGTATGTTGTATCTTTCCCACCAAGGCTCCCAATCATGTGATATCTCCATGGCCAACAACTCATCTAGGGGGAGCTATTCTGCTAGGGCTGCTTCTTGTTATTTTTTCTTTGCCAATGCCTTCTTCAATCCCATGGCTCTAGGCCTCCTCCTAGATTGACCTTCCTCATCCTCACTCTCTTCATAATTTCCCATGAACTCTTCTAGTTTCACTTGTGCCCTTTGGGCTTATTTCCAGGCCTTAATGGCTCCAGCCTCATAAATAGCAATTCGTGCTCCTAGCTGCCTGTTTTCCAAGCCAAGGGCATCATTCACACTTTTGGCCCTATTCAGATTGGCTTGGAGGTCTGTAATATCCCGAAATGGAAATCAACAACTTTTTCACCACTGAAATGTTCCTTTGTCCGAAATATAAACAAGGCTATGTCAGAGATTTACTGAGAGGGCTTTTACCAGTTGTTTCACCTCTAAAGAGAGGATGAGAAGCAGAGGCTATCTGGCCCTTCTGTTGGGGCCCTTGTTTTGAACGTTTTGAATTGAAACAATGGCCAGATTTTGGGGTTGCGAAATGAGGGCACATGGCAGCCACAACCAAGTCGCAACCACATCAAACGGCGGAGCTACCAAGGTTGCGAAGGAACAGGCACATAGAGGAGGAAACTAGATGCATAAGTACAGATAAGGAGATGATACAGCAGAAGAACGCAAGCGGAACACACAGATGATCAGAGAAAAGATAGAAGCAGCTGAAGAAGGACATAAGAAGAACTAACAGTCACGACAGCGGGTGAATAAATAGCCGTCACCCGGAAGAAAGCAGAGGGAGGAGAGCAACTGAAGGAGAAGAAACGCATGCTGCAGCAGGAACCCAGATTATGGATGAGGTCTATGTAGTTCCTAGGGTTCTATTGATGTACATCTCTGTTCCGCAAGGCATATGTATCAGATTTGTAAGCCCATTGCAAAGCTATGTAACTGGGGATTTGGCCAAGAGCTTAATATAATTGCAGGTTACTGTCTATTCGTGTGATTCACATGCATGTGTGTTGGTTGAGATGCTTTAAAATTCCATTTTTCTAATATTTGTATGCTCTCTGAATGTTGTTGCGTATGTGATTCTATTTATGCAATCTAATCACTGATAAGAAATAATTGCGGATCCGTTCCTTTCCATTGGTCTATTCCCCTCCTACATGTGGTCACGGCGCGCCTCGGGTGAGACTCTCTACTCTCCAGAGTAGGGTGATAATGCCGGTGTGATCCTAGACTACAGCGGATTCTTGTGTTGGACACAACTCCTGAACCTGGGTCTTGCCCGCGAGACCTGATCACTCGCCAACAATGGTTCTGTTTCTGGGACCCACATGATATGAGGGGATCTAGACCATGGTATCGCGGATCTTCGAAGGGGAGATAAGGCGATGGTGGGATAATCATTTAGACCATTTCATTGCTCAGCAAGCGGAGTTGACTAAGAAAGGGGAGGCAGCGATCAAGGAACTCGTCCTTTTCTCAGATTTAGCCGGTGATACGTACGAAATTTTCTGGGGAAAGTTCCCTATCGACCTTTACAATTGGTTGCGGAGGTTACAGACGAACGTGCCTCGAGATGGCTCACGGAAGATAAACCATAGGTGGGCGCACAAAGATCTGGTGGCTCTGCATTGGTTGAACACCGAGTTGACCCGCGCGGTGGATTTTTGGGTGGAGACCACGTTGGAAGGATACATTGTGGAGTTTGCTGCTGAGTGCTATCAATCCTTCTCGAAGGCCGAGGCTATCTTCCGCTCCGGGCTCAGAGGGAAGCTGCTTAAGGAGATTCCGCTGTGGATTAAAGCTCTGATGGTGGATGAAGGGTTGATAGAATTCCACAAGACGAGTATGGAAGCGTAAACCACTGGTGCTGGGGGAAGGGTTGAAGGGACCGATGCTATGTAGAGTGTGACGCAGGGAGTGGGGAATGGATGCGAGGCCGCAAGGACGCTAAGGGAGCGACGTGCACATCGGCGGGCATAGATTGCCGATAGGTGGCGAAGAAGGGTGATGCGAGATTTGAAAAGACGAGAGATCGAGAGGAAGAATCAAAAGGAGGCACCTCAGAGGGTTGGAATTATGGACACGGATACCCAGGGATGAGAAGGGACCGCTGGGGGAGTGCGATGGGTGCATGGGAGCCCAGCTAAGCGAGCAATGGAGACGGTGACTGACGAAGATGATGAAGGTAAGCAGCCCGAGGAAATTTCTGATGGTGAATGGTACGTTGTGATGCAGCAGTTGTTTCAAGAGCGGACGACATTCAGTTCTCCAGGCTACCATACTCCCCCCAATCTGCATAGCCAGGATCCCTACCTTCCCCTGGTACTTTATCAACCTTTGAGTAATATTTTCGTTAAATTCCAAGCATTGAGTCAATTGCACAGTAGCTCAGTGTCAACAGCAACACCCGTTAGTAGCGGCCTCGCTAGTAGTATTGCATTCCCTAGTGGAACAGTCACGCAACCAGGACCCGGAGGATTTATCTTGGTAAACCCACCGCAAGTGAACATGGCTGGGTCTTTTACCCGGTATCCCGAGTTCTCAAGACGGGGTAATGATGATGTAGAGCAACACTGGTATCTGTGCGAAGCCATTTGGAGGGCTCGGCAGACGCCGGACGCAGGGAAACTAATAGAGTTCCAAACCACGCTCAGAGAGAGGGCTCTGCGATGGTTCATCAAGTGGTCTGAGGCCCACCCGAATCCCGTCATTGCGGACGTGAAGCGGGATTTTTTCTGGGAATTTAAGCTTTCCCAGACGGACCAACAGGGTCTGTCCGAGCTTTGGTAAATTAAACAGAAGGAAGGAGAAACCGCATGGGAGCTAATGTGGCGATTCAAGGACGCGATCGGGAAACTCAGTTACCCGATCGACCTGAACCATTAGAGGGACTGGTTCATCAAGGCTTTGCTTCCCTTGATGCGAACCCCCCTCACCCAACAGAAAATTGACAATCTGTAGGACGCTTTGGAGCAGGCCATGAAGATCGAGGCCATGGCGGGCTACCCTCAGGAATATCGGGGAGGGCCGGCCCCACAGGATCCCTCCTTGGTGGGATTGTAGCTTTAGATAGCTAGCTTGACCGAAAAGCTCAGGGAGATACAGCCGTTCAGACCAGCCAGGCCGAACGTTTCGTGCACTCACTGCCTGGTCGAGGGCCATGTCGCAACTGAGTGTCCTCGGTTGCGTAGCGCGGGGGTGGGACCCTCGGTCGCGGAAATTCAAGGGGGGGAACCCACGGGGGGTGGCACGGTGCTGAATCTGCAGGGGGTATACCAGCTGCAACAGCCTTATGTGGGGTTCCCCTCCCAACTCAACCCAGCCGCCACGGAGTATTGTGAGATTTTCCGGACGATGGGACATCCACCTCGGATGTGCCCAATTCTATAGAAGTATTCCAACATGCCAAATAACGTATATTGTGATTTTTGCGCTTCCATGACTCACAACACTGAGCAATGCTGGGCGCTTGACGCACTCGCGGACCGGTTGGATCGACCCTCCTATAGGGTGAATGAGGCTCCTAGAGGAAGAGGGGGCGGGGTGCACGGAGGTCGCGCTGGGGGGTGCGGGCCGGTGAAATGCTATAACTGTGACCAGGAGGGCCATGTGGCTTGCGAATGTCCCCTCCCTCGCCGTCTGTGGTGTTCCCAGTGCCGTGTAAACACCCATGCGACAGAAGACTGTCCAGATCTCATCAAAAAGTGGGAAGAACGTGCACGGCACAGGGGCACGAATTTGGTAAACGTCGAGCCGCAAGCGGCTGCGACTTCGGCCATGCAGAACGTCGCTATTGTGACGAGGGGTGGTAAGAAAATGGGGGAGGACACTCGCGGAAAGGAGCCAGCATCAGTTTTCAGGCCAGCATCCCTGCACCGGGTAATCATACCTGAGGCACAGAAGAAGTATTTTCAGGATGCGGTTGAGGCATTTGCTCAGCTGCGCGAAGCAGGAGGCCTGGAGGCACCCCTGTCGACAGATCCGGGGCCACAACACGCCCCAGGAACCCTGATTGAAGAATGGCTCCAGCTATTCCTCAAGATTGTTGATAGTGCTGCTCTGCGGCAGTAGCTCAAGTGTACTTTGGAAGGGGCACTGCAGGGGAGGGCAGGATTGGGGGAACCAGTGGACACAGCCCCCAATCGGTGCAGCGCGTCAAGCGAAATAAGCGACGAACGGGTAAAGAGTTATGGTTCAATACGTAGGTTGCGGGATTCCAGATCAATGATACCATGTTAGATTTAGGGTCCGACGTGAATATCCTGCCGCGGAAGACGTGGGAGGCCCTGGGAAAGCCACAGTTGACCTACTTTCCCATCCAACTCAGGATGGTGAACCAGTACTGTATTCTGTCCATCGGTCAACTCGAAGGTGTCGAGGTCGACATTGCAGGGGTAAAAACCTACACGGATTTTGAGGTTATTGATATTATGGGAGACAAAGATCCCTATCCCGCCCTCTTAGGCATTTATTGGGCTTTCGAGAATTACGCTATAATTGACCTCAAGAAGGAGTTGATGATCTTTGAGGATGGGGAAGTCTGGGTCACTCAGCCCCTCGACCCGTATCAAGGCCCGCGATATACAGAAACGATGGATAACCAGGAGGATGTGCAGATGCTGGACCATCTTTATCAGATGACTGCGGGGAAGCGGGAGGACTAAATTAATCCGACTGCAACCGGTTCTATCAGTTGGCGCAGTGTCCAGAGCTTGGACCTGGGATCGGAACTCGCGTGGGAGGATTGGCAGTAGGGGGGGTACGAGACCAGCATGCGAAGATGTGCTCAGGTTGGCCGCGTCAGTTGGATTGGTGCTGAGTTCAGAGAATACCCCACCCTGTCAAACATGAAAGCTGTCAATACCTTTATTACCAAGGTTGAGGACATCGTACCGGAAGGGAGTAGACTACCCCTTTTGGACGTCGCACTACAGTCTACAGCAGCCTGGTGGTGGAAAAATCATCGCAATAGCTTGTCGTGGTGGAGTCGGGTGGCGGACGTGTTGCAGGCGCGGTTCAAAGAAGATGAAGGCCCTCGAAGCAGGCAGCGGTACTCTGGGACTTCCAATCCGCAGGACCACTTGCGGACCTGTGAGGAGCAGTGGCGAAGTATAGGATACCCAGAAGAGATGTGGGTTCATCGGTTTGTCCACTCTTTAGACACCATTCCCCACGCATGGTACTTGGAGGAAGAACAGAAACGAGGGACTAGTTCTTGGACGGAAGTCGCGAGCAAATTTGCGCAGTGCTTCTCTTTCATGGGAGAAACAGAGTTGGAATCTCAGGCATTGCACGCAATCAGGGAGGTATTGTTTTTCCACGGTCTGCAGACCGACGGCTGCACGCTGCCTTCCCGTTCTGAGGCCGTGCGAGAGTTGGTTTGCCAAAGGATTGACGGCGATTTAGAAGACAATGGTCTGGAGGACCTGAGGCACCTGTATTTTGAAGAGAAGGAAGGCGAGTGGAACATTAACGCAGAGCCGACCACCGAAGGTGTCCATTTACGACCACTGAAGACAAAGAAGTTAAACATCGGTACGAAGGAGAAGCCTAAGTTGGCTACGGTGGGCGATTACTGGGACGAAGAGACGACCAAGGAGATTTTCAGCCTCCTCCAGGAATATGAGGACTTGTTCCCTTCGTCGGTAGCAGATCTGAAGGGCATCAAAGGTGACCTCGGTGAAATGTGAATCGTGCTGAAACCGGGTGCCAGACCCGTGAAGCACCGACCCTATCGGTTGAACCCGTGGGTTAAAGAAAAGGTTAAGATGGAAATCGATAAGATGTTGGCCGCGAGTCTAATCTTCCCCATGGAGGAAGCAGAGTGGGTGAGCCCTATCTTCATCCAGAATAAGAAGGATAAGGCGGAGATACGTGTTTGTGTCGATTATCACAGTCTGAACAATGCCTGCATTCATGATCTGTTTCCCACCCCTTTCAGCGACAAAGTGTTGGACCATGTTGCGGGGAACGAAGCCTACTCTTTCACTGATGGCTTTTCGGGCTACCATCAGGTGCGTATTGCGGAAGAAGACAAGTCAAAGACAACATTCACCACCGAATGGGGGTCGTTCGCATACCACGTCATGCCGTTTGGCTTGAAGAACGCTCCGGCCGTGTTTTCCTGGATTGTCATCGCTGCCTTCTGGGAGTATATTCACAAGTTCCTGGAAGTCTACATGGACGACTGGACTATCTACAGTTTATTAAATAAACAAGCTACCCTGTTGTGGGTCATGTTTTATCAGTGTCACCAGCTGTAGATTTCCTTGAACTTAAAGAAATGTATTTTTGCCGTTCCGTTCGGCACGTTGTTGGGACATGTGGTATGCCAGCAAGGGGTCTGCGTCGACCCCGCCAAGGTTGCGGTGATCGTACACATGGAAGCCCCCGAAACGGTGAAATAGTTGTGGGCATTACTCGGGCACATGAGATACTACAGGAGGTTCATCCGCAACTATGCCAAGATCACTGCTCCGTTAGAAAAACTCCTGCGGAAGTCCGAAGTCTTTCAGTGGACGGAGGAGTGTCGGGTGGCCCTGGACACCCTGAAGGAAAAGCTATCGACGACGCCTATTCTAGTTCATCCAGATTGGGATAAGCAGTTCCATGTGCACATCGACACTTCCAGTATTGCCCTTGGGGCTGTCTTGGCGCAACCCGGCGATACAACAGTTGACCACCCGGTCTACTTCGCCAGCCGCAAACTGTCCAATGCGGAGAATAATTACACCATGACCGAGAGGGAGGCATTGGCGATGGTCTACTCTCTTCAGAAGTTCTGCCACTATCTTCTAGGGGGCCAGTTCAAGTTTTTCACAGACCACTCTGCTCTGAAGTACCTGGTCAATAAGCCTATTCCGGAAGGACGGATTTGTCGTTGGCTTTTGCTATTTCAAGAATTCACATTCGAAGTAATCGTCAAGCCTGGGAGGTTGAATGTCGAGCCCGATCACTTATCCAGGGTGGAGACGGGGGAGAACGACGACTCCCTCGATGATCGGCTGCCAGATGCTGACCTTTTCCGAGTTGAAGCTGTCCCAGATTACTTGTCCGACATTGCCACTTATCTGACCACGGGGAAATGCCCTCAGGATTACACCTCGCTCCAGAAACGGCACTTGGTCGTCCGTGCCGCCAACTACCAATTGATCGCGGGGCAACTATACAAACTGGGCCTCGATGAGGTTTTGTGCAGATGCGTCCTTGACCACGAACGGGAAGTGGTAATGTGGGAATGTCATAGCGGTGTTGCGGGAGGGCATGTGGGTGCGAAACCCACCGCAAGAAAGGTGCTCCAACCTGGCCTGTGGTGGCCGACAGTACATACCGATTGTAAGGCCTATATGAAGCGATGTGACGTCTGCCAGTGGACGGGAAGGCCCTCTCACCGGGACGAGCTTCCGCTACACCCAGTGCATGTGTTGCGACCGTTCGAGAAGTGGGCTGTCGATTTCGTAGGTCCCATAGCCCCGGTTGCCAGACACTCCAAGGCTCGGTACATCATTACCGCCACCGATTACCTTACCAGGTGGGCTGAGGCAGTGGCGGTACGCGATTGCACGGCAGATACAGCCGCTCGATTCATTTTTGAGCACATTATTTATCGATTTGGATGCCCGAGAAGTTTAACCAGTGATCAGGGTACGCACTTTATTAATGCCATGGTCAAGTCACTGCTGGACACCTTCATGGTTCAGCATCACAAAATTAGCCCGTACCATCTGCAGGCTAATGGTACCATGGAAGCATTCAACAAGATTCTTGAGAAAGGCTTGACTAAGATCTGCAATGCCCAGCGCGATGATTGGGACGAGCGCCTGCCAGCTGCATTGTGGGCCTATCGGACTACAGTGAAGCGCTTGACCAATCAAACGCCGTTCCAGCTTGTGTATGGTCGAGAGGCTGTGATCCCCGCCGAGTTTATTGTACCAAGTTTGTTGATCGCCACGTCTCTTCAGTTTTCGGAAGAGACCTCACTCCAGGAGTGCCTCCATGAGTTACAGGAACTGGATGAGGGTCGATTCCTGGCCGAATTCCACCAGAAGGTTCAGAAGGACTAGCAGAAAGCGTGGCACGACCGCCACATTAAGCACAAAATATTTCAGGTTGGCGGCAAAGTTCTTTTATACGACAGCAGGTTCCAGAAGTTCCTAGGAAAGCTACAGATGCACTGGTTGGGACCCTACTTCGTTATCGAGATTCACGATTCTGGAGCCGTTCTGTTGGCACAGTTGGACGGTACGGTTCTTCCTGGGTGGGTGAATGGTGCACGCCTGAAACCCTGCCAGGAGTAAGTACCTTTCATTTCTCATCAATAACTCTCGCACCCGAGAGCACCCGTAGCGTAGCATAGTTGAATAACTCTCCCGCAACCTGGATGAGCGTAGGAGGTATTCTCTATTCATAGGTAGTGTGTCAATAACCGCTCAGTTGCGGGGGCCGCACCGCAACCAACTGTGGTCGGGGCAGCACCTGTCCAGCGTGTCATCCCTGTAGGATTCGTACCAGTCTCCACGTCAGTCCAACTCAGTCCACCCACGCACTTGTGTCGGTCCGTAGGATCGCCTAGATCTGCATCATTAATTACCATAATTGGCAGTAACCGCGCCGTCATCATTTGGCCATCACCCGCAGTAACCTCAGCCGTCGCGTCCGCCCATTTCCCCCATGCCATCGTCAGCAACTATCACAACACTCATTGGCATGTGATTGTTCACACGATTATCGCAAAAATAATGCCAGCAAGAATTAACTCGTTAGGGGGTCTTATCAACTCCACTCGTGCCAGGTGCTGACATAACTTGCATGGACACCAAAAGCACAAGAATGTCGGACCCGTTCGAATTAGAAATTGTAGCTGCACCAGAGTTATTGAATTCTCAGAACGCATTGCACCAGGAAAGGTGACCATGGCAGATTCTACAGGTCTATCAGCGCCGGGCCAAAATGCCAAAGGCCGTCCCAGCCGTCATTGAACCAGAGCTTGACACTCGGATTCACAAGACCGAGTCCCTTCTGGGAAAATATGATAATGCAGCCTTAATTGATGCCAACCTCTCAAATGTTGCCGAATTTCTGTCCCTCCAGTGGCAGGCATATATGGAGCACTACTGCACTGCAACCGGCAACCCCGCCAGTCGCCTGTTACCAGAATTCAGCGGCCTTCAGCACTCGTCCCTGATGAACTTGAGAAATCTTCTGGTCTTTGGCACCACAGGACCGGTTCTGCAGTGTACACGCTTCCTCCTCAATCGAATTCAGAATGGGTCCTTGTGGCTGACCCAGGAAATTCCCATTCACGCCGAAGATATTCATCGCCTCACAGGGCTTTCGCAGACGGGCGTAGACGTCTCAACGGCCTGTCAGAACTCCTCCAAGTGCGAACGAAAGTCAGGCGATGCGGACCTCTATGCCAAATATGGTACTCGTAGGGGGGGGAAGGAGCCAAGATCGACCTCATTAACAAGCCCGAGATTCGATTCGCCTGTTACCTCATTGACAGCAAGACAATGATGCATTACACCAAGGGCGAATGCACTCTTGATACTATTTCTATTGCTGAGCATTGTGTCCAAGGCACCAAACTGAATTGGTGTTCCTTCTTGTTAAAAGAGTTGTTCGATGCATGCGAGGAGAATTATAAGCGTGCAACTACTTTTATTTATGGCTACTTGATTATTGCTTTTGCCATGTGGAAATGGCACACTCCACACATCTAGTTCCCAGCAAAGATCCCCGAGGGCTAGCCCCTCACGATGAAATTCACTCCATGGCAGGTCTCAAATGACCCCAGTACCAAACTGGTGAATGCAGATGCGTTTCGGTCTTGGTACCGGCTAATGACGGATGTGGTGACATTCCAGAAATAGGTGCCCAGGAACCTATTGGACGACTATAGCGAGCAAGTGTGGTTCGGGGTAAGTCACAAGCATACTTACCTCTGACCCGCTTGCGTTCCAGTGGACACCTTTCGAATGACGCCGCTGAAATTTTAGTTGGACGATGCTACCTTCCATCGTGAAGTCTGTTCATGGACGGGGGTCATGAAGCACATGCGGGACGGGCTCCCCAGATACAATTTTGACAGGATGGTACCAATGCAACAGCTTGTCGAGACGAAGGTGGTAGCGCCATCACAAGAGGGGTCGTAACCGCTCATCTGATCGTCACGCCCTTGATACCCAGTACAGATCTCAATCTTTGTGGCAAGTTATTTCTAGCGGTGCTACCCCATTTCCTTTATTTTCTGAATTTCAGCTCACTCGCTCCACTTCGCACCCCCGTACTGCTCCGCTCACCTACCCCATCCCTACTATTCTATTTACCTCTGCTGATCCACTCACGAACCCGATGGGCGAGACGAGCGGGCCTAGAGATTCACCCGAGGCCCCCCAAGCTAAGAGGGCCCGCACCACCGAGGCAAATCCAGTGGTGGACCTCACTGCTGATGATCCACCACTGCCCCCAAGCACAGGGGTGCTGATTACCGAAGAACCCCTCATCGACCCATCCGAATTCATCAATATGCGCTTTCCACACACCCCCATGTCCACACAGCTCATACACCATCCGCCCTGCTGCTTCAGCCCCCTGCCCTAGCCCAATTCCTGGCCTCGGTGTTATTCAGCCTGTCAGTCCTCATGCGATGATATGGTGAGGTGACACCAGGGATGCCACAGTCATACCTTGATCGACCCCAGCAGTTGAACCCCTCCCTCTCTGCTGATATAAATGTTGAACTGTGCTGGGGTCCAGTTCGATCGGACCGCGTGGAGCGGAGCCACTATACCTCCACAGCAGCCCACATTGATCGATGAGCCTGTGGATCTAAATATGGTTGATACGCATCCGGAGGCACACTGCCATCACCTCTGACATCAAACTAAA
This sequence comes from Pinus albicaulis, assembly GCA_034641835.2. Lineage (NCBI taxonomy): Eukaryota > Viridiplantae > Streptophyta > Pinopsida > Pinales > Pinaceae > Pinus > Pinus albicaulis. Next base: position 6,831 of record JAXQQM020088277.1, on the reverse strand, counting down.
TCGGATTCTTGGGTAGACTCTTAGTTCTTGACGAATGCGGAGCGGGGGGCCTGCGGTCCGCCACCTTCCCGGCTTTGAGAATCCCGGCTCGGTTAGTACTTCACCCCGATTCAAAGGGCGGCCCGACGAACGAACGATTACATTTGGGACTCCAGCAGCAGTGTGCCGAGCAGCAACACAAAATTGCCACGCTTACTGAACATCGCGACCAACTCTGAACAGCACGGGAGCAGATGGAATCAATGATCACTAATGTCACCCGGATGTTCTCCGAGTTCTGGCCATCTGTAGAACCTCATTATCCCCTTATGCCTCCCGAAATCGCTGCGGACAGCCTCTCCGAGCAAGCTATCCACCTCCGGATTGTCATTCAGGAATTACACTGGGAGAATCATGAGCTTCGTGCAGTGTTAGCGGCCCGTCCTATGCCGCGTGAGCCCGAGGTTGACTATTTAGCCCAGGTGATCGCTAAGCAGGGCCAGGTAGCCCAGATGCAGGAAACACTTCATTCTGCGGCACTAGAGGCACGTGACCTCCTGAAGGGCCTTCAGGAATGCTCCCTGGCACTCACTGTCAAGACACAGCCGATTTCAGCCCAACTCCAGCAGGTTTCAAGAGAAATTCAAGAGGCTACGGACCCCGCAAGGCTGGATCAATTATACGCCCAGGCTGATGACCTTGAGGCACAGCTCCAACACACAGAGGTTTGCTCGGCGGAGGCCAAACGCGTCATTCGTGAGCTCTGGCCGCCCCTTCAATCTAGCGCCCGGACCATACACCAGCTCGCAGCGGCAGCCGAGACCCAGATCAGCACAATGTTCAGAGTTGTCCCAACGCCCATCGAGGAGGCTGCTGTCACCAAGCTCGCTGAGGAAACAGACTCGCTCATCCAGGGGTGGCAGCAATTTGTGTCGGATTTTACTGAGCTTCGAGCTACAACATTCCGAAGGTTCCCGGAGTTGGGGCCCTTGTTTGAACAGCCGCCTGAAGGCGCACAACAAGAACGAGCACAAGATGAAGGCACACAGGGTGAACAAGGCATGGGGCCAAGCAGGGCAATGGAGGTAGAAACCATAATTTGTGATTGACTCGGGGACGAGTCAAGGAACTGTGGTCGGGGCCTGTTGGGGCCCTTGTTTTGAAAAACCTTGTTTTGAACGTTTAATTTGAAATAACAGCCATATTTTGGGGTTGCGAAATAAGGGCACTTGGCAGCCGCAACCAAGTCGCAACCACACCAAACAGCGGAGCTACCAAGGTTGCGAAGGAACAGGCACATAGCGGAGGAAACTAGATGCATAAGTATAGATAAGGAGAAGATATAGCAGAAGAATGCAAGCGGAACACACAGATAATCAGAGAAAAACTAGAAGCAGCTGAAGAAGGACATAAGAAGAACTAACAGTCGCGAAAGCGGGTGAATAAATAGCCGTCACCTGGAAGAAAGCAGAGAGAGGGGAGTGACTGAAGGAGAATAAATGCATGCTGCAGCAGGAACCCAGATTATGGATGAGGTCTCTATAGTTCCTAGGGTTCTATTGATGTACATTTCTATTCCGCAAGGCATATGTATCAGATTTGTAAGCCCATTGCAAAGCTATGTAACTGTGGATTTGGCCAAGAGCTTAATATAATTGCAGGTTGCTATCTATTTGTGTGATTCACATGCATGTGTGTTGGTTGAGATGCCTTAAAATTTCATTTGCTTAATATCTGTATGCTCTATGAATTTTGTTGCGTATGTGATTCTATCTATGCAATCTAATCACTGATGAGAATGAGTTGCGGATCTGTTCCTTGCCACTGGTCTATTCCCCTTCTGCATGTGGTCACGACATGCCTCGAGTGAGACTCTGACTCAAGAGAGTAGGGTGATACTGCTCACAGATCCTAGACTATCAGGATTCCTTCGTTGGGCCAAGCTATCAAGTGGGCCGGGGTCTCGCCCCGGCGAGACCCGATCACTCGCCAACATGGCATATCGTGAGTTTTTGTGATTTTTTTTCTTGTGACTAAAACTTATTTTTGGTTGTCAGCTAGTTATCATGATTCAAAACATTGTTATCATCCCATATCCTTATAGAATTAGATATATTTTTTGAGCTAATGTGATGTTTTGTTTGTCACAATGATTCAAAAATCAGTTATTATACAACACTATTGACTTTCTCATTGTTTGTTTTGTTTATGAACCCTTTAAAAAAACCACAGGAACATTTGATTTTACACTCTGATCTCCCCAGCATGGGTGGGGGTTTCAAAAATTGGAGAGTAAATTGAGCGGTTATTGTTAGAAATTTTTGTATAAGATGGGAAATTTGGATGGTTTCTAGAAAATATGGATGTCATAACAGATATCTATTTTGAATTTTTTGTGTCTCTGGCCACGATACATCTAATAGGATCCATTTCAACTGAGAACCAATAGATATATCATTGTGTGATTGATAATTTGTGACATCCCTGACCATGTTCTTTGATTGTGGATGAGGTTACAAGCTAATGTTTTGTGAAATGCCTAGCCATTTTATTTGTTTGTGGATCAGGTTACTAGAATACACTCTCTCTTTAGAAGTCTCTACAATATATATTGGATGAAGGGAAAGGTTATGATAATGCTTGTAAAAGAACCCCTTAGGGTTATGTTAACTTACTCTATTGTTAATCACATGGTGCCAATTTAGTAAAACTATAATATATAATAAGGAGTGAGTGGGTTTTTTCTTTTGTAAGTTTTGTTTGAATTGAAAAATAAAAAAAATATAAAAGCTAAATTTTTATGTACTGGAAAACTTTGTTTAAAATTTTAGAATAAAAAGTTGAGTAAGTTTGACATCATACAATATGAAATTTGTTTATGATTATAGAGTAAAAAACATGTAATATTTTTTAGCTACAATTAGCTAATTAAAGACATGTATATAGTTTTTTTTTTTAATAGAAGAAATTTGATATTCATTAACAAAAAAAAATAGGAAAGAGTATGCATGTAGTTACAAATTTTTATGTAGTTACAAACTATTAAGGTAAATTTAGCGTTATTTAAGAAATGAGAATTATGAACATTCATCATTATTGCTCAAGCTAAATCATGTCTTGTGAAATAATTTAATACAGTATATTCCACATAAATACAATGGGTTGTTTTTATAGTTTATTATTATTTTATTTTATCATTTTTGTTTTTTAATTGTATTTTGAGCTAGTTAAAATGTTCATTACAATATCTCAATCTTTTTAATTTACTTTTATTTTTATTTTGTATAATTTGAGGTAGTCAAAATGTTAAACATGGCATTAGAACATTTTTATTATACACTTAAAATCAATCTAAATTATTAAAAAAGACAAAAAAAACTAATAATAAAAAAAATATATATATATAAAACTATTTACTTGTTTTCAAATAAAAACACCTTAAAACGTAAATATTTAATCCACCACTATATCAACGATGAGCCGATCAGTGACCCAGAACACAAGCAACTCAAGCAACTTAGAACATGTAGCTGAGAAGCTATTATTTAAAAAAATAAAAAAAATCACACCTCAGCTCACATAACCGTGACTGAAAAAGAAAACAACAATCCCATTATTCTGTCTTACGAGTGTTTGATAATGTTACTTTCAGTATTTGATAATGTCACTTATCAAATACGAAGTGGTGGAGGAAAAAAACGAGGAGTGTTACGGAGGTTGCTGTATGGTTATTGCAATTGGGCTACGGACAACATGGTTGCCATCGCTCCAGGCCAGCGACCCAAAGAATGCTTGAGAATGAATCGTCGGGGGAAGTAGCAGGGGCTTGGGATTGACGGTCAGCGTGAAGCTCAACTTCTGGCCCCTCTTGGAAAACTTGAGCATTTTGGGCTCCACTGTCAACTCTATCTCTGTTGGAGCAGTCAGGGTGGCCGTGTAAGTAGAAATTGTTGGACCAGCAAGGGTGACCGTTCTGACAAAACTTGCCGACTGAGTATTAGACGACCCCTGTCTTAAATATGTAGAAAACGATGGATAATTGAAATTCCCAGACTGAGCTCCTTGAGCAGGACAAGTAACATTTGTCCGGGTGAAAAACTTGATGGATTCGGGAGAATAATGAAGACTGCATAGAAAATTTACATAGTCATCGACGCCCAGATCGTAAATGAGCCCCGGATCCATAGCTCTCTGCGGATCGACGTGACCTGCGCCGAAAGCAAAAGGTGTCGAAGCATTTCCGGTGGCTTCGTCGGCCATTGGCACGCTGAGATTATTCATATTGTCATGAGTGTAAGCAGTGGTCATGATAGCAGATCTGATAGCGGCGGGGCTCCAGTCGGGATGCACTCCTTTCAGCAAGGCGGCGACCCCGCTAATGTGAGGGCATGACATGGAGGTCCCGGATATTATGTTGAACTCCGTTCGCCTGCTGTCAAATGGGAGGCTCGTAGGACCCACTGCGTCGGTCCAAGCAGCAAGAATGTTTACACCGGGGGCTATAATATCAGGTTTGAGAAGTTCAGTTGTTATCATGTTGGGCCCTCTGCTGGAAAAGGAGGCTACAACGGGAGCCGGCTTGACACCCAATTGGGTACCATGAAATATTATGGTAGCGGTGGGGTTTTTCGTTGACCGCATGTATCCGCGAATCGAATCCGCACCAGCGCTGTCCACTGCAGCTGCGGGGAGCAGATGGGCGTCGGCAATGAGCCCTTGGCCATCAGATGGGGTGTTAGCAAGTATCATTCCCGCACCTCCGGCTTGCTGGACCACAGCCCCCTTGCCCACTCTGGGATAATCACCGCGCTCACACAACACGATCTTGCCTCTGACAACATTCGGATCCAACGACCCCTCCTTGCACAGAGTAGCCGCAGATTTGTTGCTGCCCGCCTGAAAAGCATCCCCGGCATCGACAATAGGCACTGGACTTTCCGGGTTCAATCCCTTTCCACTGTACACCGACGCGCCACGTATGACCGCACCGTTGCCAAGGCGGACATCCACGGGGAAGTCACGATCCATAGTGCCGGCCCCCACTGTGGTGACCCAAGGGGCCACGTTTGACAACGTCAAAATATTGGGGCCATCGTTACCCGCTGACGCAGAAACGAACACCCCCCGCTTCACCACCTCGAACGTGCCAGCCGCAATTGTGTCATGACCAAAATTAAGCGTAGGATTGAATCCCCCGATCGACATAGAAACAACGTTCACTCCGTCGTCTACCGCCTTGTCAAGAGCAGAGAGTATGTCTGATTCTTCCAACAAACCTTGTAGACCGCAATACGTGCCTTGGGCGCAATACCTTTGGCCATACCCTGCGCGTAACCCATCATGCTGGCTTCCGGAACGTATGCGCCAGCGGCCGTGGAGGCGGTGTGCGTGCCATGGCCTTCCGAATCCCTTGGTGAACGCGACTCCAGGGTCTCGTTCATGGGACCATAGATCGTTTCATAACCAGTGGAGAAAAACCGAGCCCCCACCAGCTTCCGATTGCACAGAGTCTTGGGGAAATTGACGCCGCTTTCGCACTCGCCTTTCCAGTGCTTAGGAATGGGCCCCATGCCCTGATCGCTGAAGCTCCGCCGTTCGGGCCATATGCCGGAGTCTAGCAAACCGATCACCACATCGGAGCCGTAATCGGACAACTGCCACAGGCCGCTTCCGTTTGGGGTGTCGAGGCCGAGGAAGTACGGGGACCGTGTCGTCTGCAGGTGGCGTGCACGATCCTGGAACATGGCGAGAACGCCCGGTGTTTTTTTCATTTGGGCGGCTTCCTCTTCCGTTAGACTTGCCGAAAAGCCATGGAACACATTGTCATAAACATGCAGCAACAATGCTTGGTCCTCAGGATTAGTGCCCGATTCCGTTTTGACGGCGCCCTTCACAGAAGCTGCAACGGTCGATCTGTACCATTGCTCGTTCGTATGAAAGGCTGTCGGTTTTGAGTTCCCGTCAACTCGGACAATAAACGTCTTGCGTCCATCACTGCCGGATCCCACCACCAATTGTTGACATGCACACAACACTAATAATAACAACCTTGAGATTGCCGGGGAAACCATTGGAGAATTCTGCTTCACCGGCTCCGTATCAGTCTACTCCTATCGGTTTACAGAATAACAACCCTGAAACAAAACAAAATCGAAGGCAAATCTAATATAGTCGCACAATATGCAGAAGCATTGCCTTCTCAAAAGCCTCACACACTGAATTGCAATACACTAGCTGCCAACCTCATTGTGCTTAAATAGTACGCTACGGTGATAAGTTTTCGAAATTGTAGCACTGAGTATGGATGTATGTACATTTTCCAATTTGTTTGGGCTTTGCCCACGGGGTCAAACACATGTTCAGCGTCCACGGACTAATCTTTTTCCAACAGCGTCCACGGACTAATCTTTTTCCAAAATGCATTGATAACGGTGTCCGTGAAGCGGAGAGGTCTGATGACAGTGGAGGTCTGACGGTGGAGGTCCCTACTACATCCTATTCACCAAGGGTTCATAACACCAAGGTTCAAATCTCCGTGGAGACATACGCCTGTTGTGTCTTGGCTAGAAGAGTAGGCGACCTCATAGTGGACGTCTCGGCTCTTGTTGAGGCATAAGTTAATTGCTATTGTGTGGCTTGCAGGTTGTTGCACCTAGTCTAGGTTTATAGTAGTAGTGGCGAATTGGATTTGAGTTCCGAGGGACGCGCCCCATCAGGCAACTCTCACACCAATTACCCGATTGTACAGATCTTAAAAAAAAAAGCCATGTCCACGGACTAATCTTAATCTTAAGTGTGCTCAATTCATTTTAAAACAAAATTTGACATGTCTGAGCTTAAACTTCGAGTTTA
>JAXQQM020072385.1:0-91193 GCA_034641835.2 Pinus albicaulis | reverse complement strand
TACCCATGAGGACAGGGTCCTTGAAGAGACCAGGTCCTACACTGTCAGGGGGATTTGGAATCTGATCCACATACGGAACATTGTTCTCGGAGGTGGAGGTGAAGAAAGACAACTGATCCACCATAACAATTTTGCCCTCGTGAGGGAACTTAATAAGTCGAAAGAGGATGGACGGCACGCATAGCATAGCGTGAGTCCAACTACGGCCGAGAAGTATATTGTAGTTAAGCTTGGCATCAACTACTTCTACTTCTACGTTGACTGTCTTCCCTTGTAAGGTAATCGCTAAACTCTCGAGAACACCCAGGGGTTTGGATTCCCGACCATCGAATGCCTCCAGGGCATTGGGAGATGATGAAAGGGCCAGAGAGCCAATGGCATTCCAGCAAGCGGACGACATGACACAGGTAGAAGCACCTTCATCCACAACGGCCCTATGGATGTTAAGACTGTTGATCCCAACTTGAATAACAAGAGCGATCTGATGTGGAAGTCAGGGGGTAAAGTTTTCTAAGTCGAAGGTGAGAAGGCTAGAATCGGCGGGATCGATTCCACCGATTGCAGATAAAAGAGCTTTCCCTTGCGAAGGAAAACTTTGAAGAACTTCCAATGTAGACATAGCAGAAGGTGCCTATGCCAGATCCTCAACAATACTGTAGTGCTGAGCGGCACGGGCATTCGGATTGTCGGAAGACTTTCGTAGAACACCTTTAGACGGTGGCCTCACAATAGGTTCAGCAGTAGGATTCTCAATTTCCACTGAACCAGAGACAGGTGGGGGAGGTGGGCCATCCACAACTGCCTTCCCATCTGTCTGACATGATTCGTTATAATCATTCAAACGTGTAGCAATAGAGATAGGTGCAGCACCATTCATCATAAAGACCTAGGACCCAAATGGTGCAGATGGTGAAGGCTGTTCAACCATCTGGGTCTGCTGAGACAAGAATGGTTCTTCAAGAACTGTCGAAGTCCCTTTGGAGCCTTTTAGAAGTTAACTAACCTCAGAGCGTCATGGAAAATCCTTAGTATAATGATCTCCTTCACAAATGAGGCAGGGGTACTTCGGTTTGCGTTGGGAACCGTCCTCGGTACGAGATTTGGACTCTGGATTTGGGGTGTCGGATTTGGATTTACCTTTGCCCTTATTTTTCCCTTTGGAGGCTTTCTCCGTAGGATTAGCCTGAACGGAATTAACCTCCACAGTTTTTCTAGAGTTAGTAGGGGCCGGAGAAGAAGAATTATTGGATGAGTTGGACTTCTGCTTCCCATTCGAAGATGTCTTCGAATTCTGCGACACGGAACCAATAACACCATCCATCGCCAGGGTAGGTGGAGCTTTAGAGGTTCCAGACTGTGGAGCATCAGGTAAGATATCATAAAGCGTGCCGGACTTAGAGTATACCAAATCCAGATATTGGGCACGCGCTATGGCTTGTTCTTTAGTCACACACGCTCCCATAGCAATATCTTGGGCGATTTTGTTAATGAAGGAGGTGGTGAACCAATGAGTTAGTATCTGATCAGGTATATGAAACTTGGTTAGCCTACGACGACGTCACCACTCATGAATGTGATAAAAAATGTGGGTGGATTTGTCCTGCTTCAAAGAATTCAGGAGATGCATCCTGTCTTCGTAGAGAACCAGTAACTGAAAATGAGTCAGAAAAGCCATGGCTAACGAATTGAAATCTTGAAATATGCCACGGGATAATTCAATATACCACTTAGCAGCAGCACTAGTCAAAGTGCACTGGAAGAGACGCAGACGAATGGAATCATAGACCCAAGAGTTGGACGAACACCAAAGATGGTAAGTCATCACATGAGCTTGGGGGTCCTCCCCAACTTTACCCTCAAACTTGGGGCAATCACCGGGTATCTTGATAGGAATCGAAGGCCAATAAGGATTATGCAGAATTGGATCATTGGTTAATTTTGAAACATCTGGTAATTACAAGGTAGTCAAGAACGACAATGGCGGATTGGACGGCATCCCTGACCCTTGATAAGGACCAGTACATGTACTCCACGCTGGTTGAGAATATCCTCGCCCCCAGGGGTTCTGTCCCGTAGGATTCTGACTGTAGGGGGTATAGGTCATGTAACCAGCTTGATTTGGTTGCTGGTAACCAGCGTGTGGGGCTTGATAACCAGAGTATGGACCCTGATTATATGTCGGCCCTGTGTAAGTAGCATTTGGATCTGGCTGCTGAGTATAGGTGTAGCCGGGTTGTTGAGAGTAATAGTTAGAACCTTGGGGCTGGCTATAATTCGGTCGGTATTGAACATGAGAATAGTAACCTCCCTGAGGTTGAGTGGGCTGCTGATAGGTGGGACCCTGCTAAGCCTGATAATTAGGGTGCAGCGGTTGATTTGGCTGCGGCATTGAATGAGTCGGTTGTTGTGCAGGGTTAATAGGATGTGCAGGCTGGCTTGATTGAGCAGGCTGACCTGGCTGGGTGGGCTGCCCTGGGTTAACAGGTTGACCCAGATGGACAGGTTGTGCCGGTTGCGTAGGTTGACCTGGCTGTTGAGAAGCACCAGGTTGTACCGGATGGGCCGGTTGTCCCGGTGGAGGAATGGATCCAGGTGGTAGCTGATAACCAGTCTAACTTAGAACATGACCATAATATGGTCCTGGCTAATGTGCAACATGAGGAGCAACAGGATACTATGGTTGCATAGGTTGGGAAGGTTGTACTTGCCCCCCAGGACCATATACCGGCCCTGGTTGGTACCTCGACTGAGGCTGCATAGGTTGACTGAAAGGGTTGTAATACTGTCCTTACGGACCATACGATGGCCCTTGCTGGCCTGCAGGATAGCCTTGGATGGGCTGGCCCTGCGGGTCATAAGGATAGCCAGGCTGGCTCGAAGGTTGGCCTTGAAAAGGTTTCCCTTGCGGGTTGTAAGGCTGCCCATCCTGGCCATACGGTAAACCTTGAGCATGAAGGTGAGCCTCTAGAGTGGGTAAACGTAACATGTTCCCATGCTCATCGTACTGATTTGGAAAAGCGTACACAGGTGTACCATCCTGTGCATAATGTGACAAATACGAGCGGTTAGGGTCCTGAGAGGATTGCCTGACCTCGGGGTTCGGTTTTTGTAAGGACAGCCGATACTCCTCCGGAGAAATGTTCTCCAGCATAGCAGTCACTATATAGACGTCTTTAGGAGGTGGCACAGCCCTCGCGGAGTGTGCCGTGATAGCGGGTGCAGACGCGACCACACAGATAGTGGGACGAATGGGTACAAAGGTGACGGAGGTCTGAGGAGACATCCCCAATGAAGGAACCACCGGCCTTGTAGAAGGAGCTGATACCCCCATAGAGGCTACGGTGGCGATAATCTGACCCAAGGATCTATACCCTGCTGGTAATGAGGGACCGGGTGATGACATAACAGCTGGTTCAGGGTTGTCTCCTGGAAATAATCTCTAAGGAAATAACTAATAATCCTCACTAGACGTGGAGATTTCCTCGCTGGATTCACTCATGATTGAGCCTGCCGCTAGATCTCGTAATAGACGGCGATGAATAGGAGGAAAAACAACAGCTATAAAAGGCAAACCCGATGTAAGAGAAAGAAAATCTGCCCCTACTCTTAACTCATACTAAGGGTCGGAAAAGGGCCAATTGAACTCAACTGGTCCCCAAAAGGGTTGCTCAGCAAGAACCGGTCCCCCGTCAGGAAAATCGGAAACAATGGGCTACTGAGGTTCAACAGAGGGTTGGGAAGCCTCTGATGAATCATCCGTATATGGACTACCAGTAGACGAAACCGAAGGTTCCACCACTGTGGTAGTAACGAATGCAGGGAAGTAAACACGAAGTTGACTGAACTGATAAAAACCAAAAAATAAAAACTCCCAAGGGAGGATCGACACACCAAAGCACCTAGATGCCCTAGGGCTAGAATGTAAAATCGATGGAAATGGGCAAAAAACCAAAGGATGTAGGTCAAATTCAGTCAAACAAGGCTCCAGGACACTCAAATAGTCAAAAAAATGAAACCAAAATCAGAGATCAGGCTCAGAAAGCTCAAAATCAAGCAAACCCTAGCAATCCCCAGCACTGGCGCGACTGTCAGGCTGAAACTAGTGCCATATCAGGATTGGTGCAGGTAATACATTGAAAAATAGCGCCAATTGGCGCTACTGTCACGCTAAAAAGTGCGCCAGTCAAGTTTGCTATGCCAAAAATAAAAAATAAGCAATCCAAGATCAGACTAGTGATGTTTGGAGTTATCAAAAACCCAAATTCACAGAAATAACCAACCCGAAAGAGCTGATCAAGGAAGCAGAATCGAGAATCAACCGAAAAGGCAAGACAGTGTTCCAAATTTTCAGTTTACAAACTAAACCAGAGATTGACTGAAGCAGCTTTGATCTACTTTGCAATTGCAGAGAAAAAGCGTTTCGAAGGCTATCTGGCCAACTTCAGGCTCCATCTATAGCTCATAATACAAACAACAACAAGCTAGATGATCCCCAGCGGAGTCGCCAATTTGTTGTGGAGGTAAATCCCCTCTGTGGACAGAGGCGATCCCTACTAGCCCAGACCGGGTCTAGCAACAATCGTTCACGCTATAGTGTAGGTTCCTAATTGCAAATAAACCAACTAGCGATGAAGGCTTACCTAGAATCCAATGTTGTTTCTTGCAGAAGAGGTAGCGCTCCCATTCCTTAGCCCTGGCAGATCACGATCCCCACGATATCCTTGATGGACACCTGCACACGCAAGAAACAAAACAAATGAAAGCATAAAATCCAGTATATGAAACTATATGTCAGTGAGAAAGGACATAACTCATCATCATAAACAACAACAAGAGTGGAACCATAACCAATAGTCGCTTATTATTAATCAATCAAAGGAAAATTACAACCAAGTTATGACGCTGAATTCTCCTTCGGAGGGTTGCCAGCAGAACACGTCTCGAGAAGCCTGTCAAGGATGGGACAAACCTCTCTCTTAGGAACTTTACAATAGTCTCCTTGCTTGAATTTGGCCTTAGGGGAATAATCAAAGCTCTTGCATCATAAGGCTCTTGGGAATTTGGGAACTTGAAGACTAGCTTGCAAAGGAGATGAGCAAGATTTTAAAGATGGAGGAAGGGGAGTTGGGATCCCTATAATCATGGGATTGGCCCTATCATCAAGGAAGCTTCCATGAGAGGTGGAAAACCACTTCCTCTCTATGGAAATCCGTAGCCAAACCTCCCAACTCAAGATAGATATTAGTTCCTGGATCAGTTACGACAAAACTTCCGCCATTTATTTTTAAAAAACACTCCTTAAATTGGCTGGCACGAGGGCGACTCTGGGACAGAGAGCCAATTGGCTCTACCTCTTTAAAGGATTTTCCCCATTGGCGCGGGTACTGAACTGGTTGCCCGCACCAATGCAAAAAGGGGTGTTTTTAGGGTTTTTCAGCAGGAGATGTCTTCAGGGGGATGAAAGTACATGTTCAGGGGAATGCCATGAAAGTATTTTCAAGTTATATCATTTCTCACAGGTCACAAAATAAGCCCTCCAATGTGTGAGACGAGGAATGGTAGGGACGGTGAAAAATTGATGTGTAACAGAAGGTCATTATGATTCAATGATATCAAAATTCTGTATCTCCCAATATACAGTGTAAAAAAAATTGAAAAATTTATGGTGCATTACATTGGTATAATGGGTAGTTTTTAGATTTTTAGTTTATAACTAATAATAAGTTGAGAAACATGACGTGGGCGGAAACATATTCAAAATATGCAGTTTTTTTCATATTGGTTCAGTTCAAAAAATTCTTGTAATTATGATATGCATGAGTTGATTTCGTAAATATAATGATATCGAAGTAGACTTTGTCTAAATTGTTGTAACACAGTTTTTTTCTCACAAACACAAGCAGCTTTTCAAAGAGTACACCAACGCCTCTTAATGTTACTTTTTATGAATCCTTTGATTTTTAAATAACACACACTCAAAGAATTGTTAACTTGACATATTAAATGCGAATAAAAAATTTCCAAAAAATAAGTAATATATAGCTAATAAAATTTCTCATAAGTTTCATTTTTATCGTAAAATGAAATTCTAAACAAAAAAATTGTTTTGGCTTGTAGAAAGTTCAAGAACTTCTAAAAATGATATTTTTTTTCTCAAAAAAGGGTAAAAAGTGTAACCCAACACCACATTTTCATGACCTCATTCTGGATATTTCTAAAGTCACGTGGCTCTTACTGGTACAATGTTAGGTGGAAACAGGTCTGGCCCTACATCGCCAAGTCTTGGATCTGACTGCCAAGATTAGCTATGATCGGTTATGGGGCATAAACACTAGCTCCCTTGGCTATTCCCACTCCCATTGGTACCTCTATGCATCAAATATATCTATGCTTTGATTATTTATTGTTCAGGATTAATGAAATCTTGTCCACAATCCAGGTCAAATATATCTATGCTTTTGATTTATATAAGGTAGTGCTTATGGTTAATGAGGTTAATTTCAATTGTAGGGTTGCATCAAGGGTTGTGATCCTTCAATGCTTAGTAAAGGTCATGACATTTGTGTGCAATTCAACAGATAACGAGAGAAAGCCCTCCTCTATCTATTCAAGGTTCTCAGAATAATTCTTTCCTCGTTAATATGGAATATGTTTATTGGTAAACCACAGTTCCTAGTCCCATGCAACTCTTACAGATTAATTTAAATCTTTCCTTTCTTTGGTAATTTTTTCATTATTAACTTCTTTAGGGTTTTCCAGTAGCAAGGCGAAGATTGCATGGACTTGCAACCGTAAAGTTAAAATTTTGAGTCTTTGACTCAACTTACTGATTATATTGGGGTTTATAATTTGTAACTTAACCTCACATATATTAACCATTAAATTTTCTATGGCTATTAGGTTCATTCCAAACAATCTCTCCCTTGTGTTATTTTGGGAATATTGTACTTATGTCAAACTTATGGTTATATCCAGTTTCCTTTCGTAACATTACTCTGTTGGTTTTATTTCCAAGTTTGGAAAATATTTAAAGTGAAAAATATGCCCTACTGGACTTGAACTTAGGTTTTTTGTTATCTATTATATATAATTTTTGGAGATGCCTCTACGGCCTGAAACCCTTGATATTTTGTTATAATTTTGTCCAATTTAGGGTTCCTTTATTTATTGGGATCATGTAAATAATTATTTCTCCTCTATTATTTCCATATTATTTATGAGTACTGGTTCACAATTATTATTTTTCTCTCTAGTACTTCGACCCTTATGTTTTATTTACAATTGAAATTTTTCTCGCTTGAAGTTACGACTACAAACCTATAGGTTATGTGTTGCGATACTTTCAGATGGGAAAGTTATTTTAGAAATGTCGTTGTGATTTCAACCTGAAATATAAACTGTAACAAAAATCTGTGTTTTATTCATGTGTTGCCTAATTATTGTAACTATGAATATAAAGAGTTTATTTCTTGCATCTATAACAAGGAATACAGGCAGTGTTAGTCCATGCCGGTTTGATAGGAGATATACCTACTTTATTCGGTAAACAACAATGTAAAAGTAAACCACCCTATCTACTACACCTCACTTTTCATCAAAACATAGTTCAATGTGACAATATATCTGTAATTCTACATTTCATCCCTTTATTTTAAGGCAGGGTTAATGAAGACCAAGCATAGCGATATCATTAAGGTAACCATTAAAACTGACAAGGTTTTTGTTTAAGCTACTGACTTGAAAGATGAAAGTAATATATATATATATATATATATTTCATATATGCAATGTAAGAAAGAAATTGATATTAACCTGAAGTGAATAAAATAAAACAAAATGGTTAGCTCGAGAGTCCAACTTTCAAATTTTCATATTAATTGGCTGAATTTGGACAATTTCAGAGAACCCAACTTAGTGTTCCCATCTGCTTAATTATATTAACTAGGAATATTAACATTGAAATAATTAAAGTATACATAAAATTGTATGTAAAGAACGTGTCATTCTAAAAATCTCTTCCCTCCACTATTTTAATCTCCAACAACAAAATTGTATGTGTTGTCTAATGTTAACTACCTAGCTCACTGTACTTTCAAACCGCAGCAGGGAAAGAGACCTAATCAATTGTATCCATTATTGAACAGTTTGTTGAGTTTAATGGCCCCAACACTCTGGGATGTGCTACAATAATGTGGAGTTGGAGCTCATAGCTCCCCATCAGAAATAAAAATAGAATGCAACTCCAGCCCATTAAAATGCAATTTACACAAATTAGTACCTCTTTTTATTGTTAAATAATTTTTTTCCACAAGTCCAATATAAGACTAGTTATAAAATTAGTACCTATTTTTCTTGTTAAATATCTTATTTCCAAAAGGTGGCTAAATATACATATATATTATATTCTGATGTAATTATTTGCTTCCAGGTATAATCTAATGTAAGACATGTCATTTCTAAGGGAAAATCTAAAATCACCATTGAGCTGAGATTGACACACAATTTAGAATAATATAGTAGCTTGCCATAATGAATATGTCAAAAATAACCATGTCAAAAACACTTAAGGTTGGTGAAACCTCACAATATTCCACATACAATTGCATAATGACAGACAATGCTAAAACAAGATTGAGAAAGTACCAAAAAATATATGGTTTAATAATTTTCTACTTATACACTTTATAATACATCATCGGTTATAAACTTTCGTTTCTTATTTTTTAATCGAAATTCTAATTTATAAAAAAACACGTTAATAATATGAATAAAAATAAAAATAAATAGATTTAAGTCTTTTCTCAAAGTAAGCGAGTTAATGGATAATCAACAGTTAATTTTGAATCGACAGTTCCAGAAACTTTTTCATGCACTCCATGTGGTTGTGGCTTTCATGAAAAGGCTCTGAGTAATTCCAAATGTTCTTCTACAAACATCATCGGGATTTTTTAGCTGTAAATTGAGATTGTGGAGTTCTGTTCCTCTACATTTCCAATAGTGCACAATATTTTTGTATTTTTATTTTTTAGAGACAAGAAATTTTATATATCATTGTTCATATACCTTAAACAACAAAGCGCACCCATCTTTTATTGAGGAAAACTGCAACTATTCATGTTCTGCATGTAGAATGCTTGTTAATACATTTTAGATGCCTCCATGCATTAGGTATGAAATTGAATTATGAAATTGAAGAAAAAAGATGTTAATACATTTTAGATGCCTCCATGCTTTAGGTATGAAATTGAATAAAAAAGATGTTAATAAATTTTAGATGCCTCCAAGCTTTGAAATTGAATAAAAGACACAGTTATATGAATGACATTGAAATGATTTGGGTTAAATAATGGATAGCTTAGACATTGCCGACCATAATAGATGAAATTAAAGCAGTAAAGATGTAATTCTTGTTTATACTATTTAATAAGATTACCTTTGCATGCTCTCCACAAATGTGCTTTCCTGAATGTTTAAATGTTTAAAATAAATGTAGAACAAAATTGGATAGATATCACCCTTTTCTGAGCTTTAGGTTAGTTCAATATGCATGTTTCCCACTCCTTAAAGATATTCATTTCAGATGGTGTAAATGGTGCTATTTTTTAAAATCCTTTTGTTAGTGATGCGCTGCTATTTTTTAAAATCCTTTTGTTAGTGATGTGTTCGAATTTGCTTTCAGTTTGTTTGTTTATCTGGGATAATGATAATACAACTTTCAAAGTCTAGTAATAGAACTTTCAAAGCCATGGTGGCAACTTCACAAAACCACGTACCAACCAAAGCACACTATTGCATAGACAAATTCACATTATTGCATAGACAAACTCAGAAATGTACACAAATATTTAGAAAATTAGGGAGAAAATGTATAGCTGGTATAATTTAGGGAGAAAATGTACAGTTGATATTCAATATAAATAATAAGCTTACCTACTTGTTTTATATGTTCTCGATGCAGTTTAGACCTGGACTTTGTCTGTGGTTGGAATAGCCATCGTTATACCGTGAATTTTGGGCAAACATCTAACAGAAGTTTGATGTACTCGATTCTCTTCCTGCTGCCTCCACTGCGTTAACAGAAGTGTATGATGTACTATCCTCTCTTCTTGCTGCCTCACTGCTCCATCGGCCACTACGTTGATAGAAGTGTATCTATTGAAGTGTATGATGTACTGGCTTCTCTTCCTACTGCATCCTTGATGCTTCAACTACGTAAACAAAATTGTATGTACCGGCATCGCTTCCTGTTGACTACACTGCATAAATGTATTCACTTCTCTTCCTGTCACTCTTCCTTGTAACACCTCTCCTACCTTCAAATTATTTTTTTTCCTATTCTATATCGATGTTAATACTCATCGATATTTAAAAAAAAAATGCTTCGTTGCTTCATTAACCCACCTTCTCATTTATTTTTATTTTGGATAATATATTTATTCCACAACTTATAATTACTAATAACCATTTTACCTACCATCGTCCCATTGCACTTATGATTAATTCCTGGATAACCTTTACCTTATACATAAACATTTGATAAATGACATTGAACATCAATTAATTACCCTTATAGTGGAGAGTTGCACTATCGTTAAAATACCTCTATTAAAGTTTACAACCCTTGTTAATACTATACAATAATCCTTCGTTATAATGGACATAAATCTTAGCACTCCCTCAATCATCTCATATTATTGGTATGTAGATGATATTCGATAGGGTATTAAAATGATTGGAAAACTATTAGTGACTTGCTCGTGTGCCAAGTCACCCTGCCTTGGCATATCAACGTACCCTTCATGAATTCGAGTAATGCATCATTAATGGGATTCAACGTTCTGGTGTACTATGATCTTAAAACATTACTTTGACGTTTAACTCCGTATGGTGATTTCTTTGAGAACTGTAGAACTTGATTACAGATCTTATGAAATCCCGTCATTTCGATTTGTTGTACTATACCATTTATCGTTTTAATATACGAATTCTGACAACCCAAAGGTTTACAATTGTGGTTTGGTTTTCACATTAAATTCTCAATCCCTTCCATACGCGTCAATCCCAATTTGATGACCATGATGAGGACAAGTGTAAGGCTCTGATCGTTTAGGGTTTTCGATGATTATTGTTGTTAAATGTGAAACTTCCTGGAATAGTATCATTTCCTTTCTTCTCTATTTCTGATTCATAGTGTCTCCTTCTATGCAATTTTCATGGCGCGTGGGAAGGCTTTTTGCATCGTTGCGACACTTCAACCCTGAGAACCCTGTCTCGAGCTTCCATGGCTCTCCGCTATGAAGGTGTCCTAGCCATATATTTTGGTAAGCATTTGTTATATATGTTTTTATTATCATGCCCTTATTTCTATAGAATCGTATATTGGTTCTAATTTGAATATCATTTTGATTGATAGCTCTATGGACTATGTTGTCTACCAACTTGATTGACGAGTTGAATGGGAGCTGTGACTCTGTATAAAAATTGATTTCAGTCATGATTCTATGATACAGAATGCTTGGGCATTTTATCATTTTCGTAGTGCCCTTTCTTCTAGGTATTTGTAACTTATACCATTCTTCCTTCCGCATAGTTTTTAGTGACTATATATATATAGCTCTTATTCTCTATTTATTATTCGCACTTATATAGTTCTTCATCGAACCGGTTTTTACCTACTGGGTTTATAGTCCACGCTTCGACATTTATTTTAAAAAGTTTCTACCATCGTTTTATTGAGGTCGTATTTATAATGGAATCAATTTCTATTAGCATCTCTGTGATTGATAATCTTTCATTCGTTGCCACAGGTAAGGCTGCATTCGATCATAATTTGTTTGTTCTTGGACGCGGTCGGTTTTTACTTTCCCTTCCCCAAATATATCCTGACACTAAATTAGGTGTGTTCTTTAGGTTGGTAATCGTCAAAAATTTCCACGCTTATGCCAGAGACTTGGGGAAATTTTTGATGGCTATTAGCTATCTTCTCGTTTCTATGAAATTTGTAAAAATTTTCAATTTCCATTCTGGTTTACTTTGCCATGACTTGTACAATTAAAATCTTATATTTAGGATAGCCATCCCTCGTTTATTTCAAGTTGGGTTTTTATTTTAGTAGTTTTAGCCATAAGATAGTACGACCTTATTGCTCTTGTTGACTGTATAATTCTCGTCCAGAGTTGTTAATGACACTTTTGATTTCTATTATTTGTTCTTATACTCATTTCGTTTTGACTGATATTTCTATGGTATTCTTCTACCATAATTTGCAATAAGTTTTTGTTTCGATTTTTAGGACCCAATCGTTGGTTTAAAGTTCATTGCACTGTTAATATAATTCAAAATATAAATATGCTGCTGATAGAAATAACAAAATGGTTTAAACATATTAGTAGACCAGGTTTCTATACCTCTGTTGGATCCATGTATATATATAGCTTATCATTAATCTCCAACAGTTTGGAATTGTTCTGGCGTTTAGAATTATCAATGTATAATTTTTATATATATGGGAAAAACACATGGGAGAATTTGTCTGAAGTCCTGCATGTAAAATTTTATTTCCTGAGCACAGATGCTCCATACTGGTAATTATATACCTATCTCTGGTTTAACCAGATTTGTGGAAGCATTATTTACAACAGTAATTCCCTTTTTTATCTCTATTATGTTCCGATAATAGCTAAAATGATATTTCATTTCCCTTCATGTATGTACTACTACAAAGTTGAAGTTTTGGTTGCAGGAATTTTCTGTATTATATTTCTCGTTTAAAATGTATAAATAATACAGTTGGTATGAATTTATAATATCACTTAGAATAAATATAAAAGGTAATCTATTACTATACTTTTATGTGTCTAATTAATAATACTCTTACCTCACAATGGTGAACACAGAATTTATTTATACTTTGCATATATAAAATCAACTATAGTGACCACAGTGAACAATAATTTTATTTAAGTATTTACAAGATCTATACCTCTGCAATGTATGTCCAACTTTTATTTGTTTTTAAGCATATGTATCACACCCTTTTGAGATTAATAAATCCTTTACCTTCTTCACATAGGTATTATATCCACTTACTGCTAGAATAGGAAAATTAATTATTTATATATTTTTTCTTCAAGACAGCTATTCCTTATAGAAGAATATTAAAGTTACACTTAATTTATTTGAGGGAATTCTTTTTAAATATCTCCATATTTAAACCAGACTCTGGTTTAGAGATTCTGGTTGATATTAATACCGAGAATGTACTCCTACAACTATACAAAAAGTTTGGAGGATTTATTTCTTCTATTCAATTCTGTAAATGTACGGAATAAAAATCTCATAAACTTAATTAAGAAGATCAGCTAGAGCAATTATCGACAGTGTACAACAACATAACATTTAATCATTCATAACATTTAGGTGCATACCACTTCTGCTAATGACCAATCCTCCCAACCTTAGAGTTCTTCTGTCTCTAGAACTCACCCTCGAGCTGAGATCCTCTCCGAGAACATACCAACCCCAATCTGTTCTGGAGTAGCTTATTTAAGCTTATGTCCTGGAGTAGCTTATTTAAGCTTGTTTCTAATTCTGCATCCAGAATTTCAGGATGATTTTATTCCTATTTTCCTAGGCTTCCCTTATTTAGGGACTTTAAAGCTGCTTTCTGCTTTTCCATATTTTTACCTCTTCCCAACTACTCTCCACATCATTGGGGAAATCTAGATTTTTCCTCAAAAATATAAATTAGAAATAAATTCTTTCAAGGCTTTTTGAAATATTCTTGGGGAAAGTCTTAGCCTCTTTCCATACCTCATGGATTAGGCAAGTGATCTCAAAAATCTCATTTGGTCAATATGCACAGATTTTTTTTTTTTCATAACTAAATGATTAATTACATCCACAATACTTATCCATTGGGGTCCACTCTCCTTTGGACGAAAGTTAAAATGTCTAATTTGAAAACATAAAACTAGGGGTGTTACATATTCTCCTTCTGAAAGAAAACACCGTCCTCGGTGTTAACAACTAACTACTAGAGTTTATTTTGAAAATAGATATGGATATTTTTCCATCATCTTAGCTTCTCTTTCCCATGTAGCTTCTTCAGCAGTAATGTGCTTCCACTGCACCTTTACTCTTGCTAATGTTCATTTTCTCAATTCAATTTCTTCCCGCTCCAATATTTGAAGTGGTTTTGGAAGGAACTCCCCTTCTGGTTCCACCTGTATCACATTCCAATCAACAATATGAGAAGCATCATGTACATATCTTTTTAATAATTAAACATGAAACACATCAGGCACTTTAACATGAGGCGGTAAGGCCAGCTTATAAGCCACTGGTCCCACCCTTTCTAACACCTCAAAAGGCCCACAATACCTAGGAGCCAATTTTGCACAACTTCCAGCATAAAGTGTGCTCTTTTTGGTTTTAATACACAAATACACATGATCACCCACTTTGAACTCTCGATGCACCCTCTTCTTATCAACATAGTTTTTCTGTCGATCCTGTGTTGTCTTGATGCTTCTCTCTATTTCTTTGACAACCCTCTCTATTTCTTATAGAGTATCTGGCCCCAATACTAGCTTATCTTCAGGCTGGCTCCAACTTAACAGAGTACGACACTTCCTTCCGTAGAGTGCTTCAAATGGACTCATTTTAATGAAAGATTGATAGCCGGTGTTGTAAGAAAATTCAACTAAATGCAAGTAGTCTTCCCATTTTGATGACCTATCCATCACATACATTCTCAACATATCCTCCAAGATCTGATTTGTTCTCTCTGTTTAACCATCCGTCTGAGGGTGATAAGCAGTACTAAAATTTAATTTAGTGCCCACGCCTCCAAACAGACCTTTCCAGAAGGTAGCTGTGAACTTAGCATCTCTATCTGAAATAATCATCTTTGGGACCCCGTGTAGCCTTACTATTTCTTTTAAAAACACATCTGCTACTTGGGCTGTCCCAAAAGTAGATTTTACAGGTATGAAGTATGCAGCCTTTGTTAAGGTATCCACCACTACCATCACTGAGTCATTCTGATATTTTTTCCTGGGTAACCCGGTTATAAAATCTATAGAAACAGTGTCCCACTTCCATTCTGCAATTGGCAAGGGATTCAAAAGAACAGTTGGATGCTGGTGTTCAACTTTGACTGGTTGACATTCAATGCATCTAGCTAAATAGTTTGCTACATCCTTTTTAATTCCTGGCCAAAACAGTTTATTTTTCAAGGCTGTAAGCATTTTTTGGTATACAGGATGTCCTGAATATGGTTGTTTCTGATATTCATCTAGAATTTATTTTTTTCAAAGACTCCACATTGGGGATATACAATCTGTTTTTATAGAAGATCAGCCCTTTCTAGTTTTGGGTGTATTCAGCTATTTCTTTTTTCAGCATTTTCATTTGTAGATTTTCATAGTCTAGATCTTGATATGCTACCTTTTTAACTAGTTCTTCTAAGTCAAAACTAGCACTACTCCCAATGCTGCTTATGTTTTGGCAAGCATTTCTTCTTAGCGCATCAGCAATTTTATTTTCTTTCCCTTTTATATGTTTTATGTCCATATCAAATTCACTCAAAAAAGACAGCCATATGGCTTGTCGAGCATTTAAATCGGTTTGAGAAAAGAAATACTTGAGACTAATATGATTTGTCATCAATGTAAATTTTTTCCCAAGAAGATAGTGTCGCCACATCTTCAGGGCATAAATTACAGTAGCCAATTCCAGATCATATACATTGTAGTTCTATTCATGTTTCTTAAGTTTCCTGGACTCGTATGCAATAATATAATTTTCTTGCAACATAACTCATCCCAATCCCTCTCTACATGCATCCGTACACACAACAAACTCTTTGTCAAGATCTGCAATTTCCAGTATAGGGGCTGTAGTAAGTTTTAGTTTTAGTTGCTCAAAGATGTTTTGGCATTTTTCAGTCCACTCGAATTTGGTGTTTTTTTTCTGTAGTGAAGTTATGGGATATGCTATTGCAGAAAATCTTTCCACAAACCTTCGATAATAACCTGCAATCCACATAAATGATCTTACTGCTGAAACATCCGTCGGCACCTGCCATTCTCTAATAGCCTTTATTTTCTCAGGGTCCATGGCCAATTCTTTTTCAGAAATGATATGCCCCAAATATTGAGTTTTATGTTTATAAAATTCACATTTACTGAATTTGGCATATAGCTGGTTTTCTTTCAAATTCTGCAAAACTATCCTTAAGTGTTCTTTGTGCTCTTCCACACTTTTTGAATAGACTAGAATATCATCTATGAACTCTAGTATGAATTTATCTAGGTACTTGTTCAAAACGCTGTTCATTAAGCACATAAAAGTGGCAGGGGCATTTTTCAAACCAAAAGGTAGGACTACAAATTCGTAGTGACCATACCTGGTTCGAAAAGCTCTTTTGCTAATGTCTTCCTCCCTAATTCTGAGTTGGTGATAACCAGTCCTCAGATCAATCATAGAAAATACTGAAGCCCCTCTCACCTGATCAGAAAGGTCATCTATTCTGGGCAGTGGGTATCTGTTTTTGATTGGCAACTTATTCTGTTGACGGTAGTCAATGCACATTCTGAAGGTTCCATCCTTCTTTTTCACAAACAACACCGGTGATCCCCAAGGAGATACACTTGGTTTGATGTAACCTTTATCCAACCATTATTTCAATTGCATTTTCAAATCCACGAGTTTGGGGGGGCTCATCCGGTAAGGGGCTCTAGAAACGGGTGTTGCTCCTGGCACCAAATCGATGGAAAAATCGATTTCTCTTTTAGGGGGAAGATGAGGAATCTCATCTGGAAAAACTTCTTTGAAATCTTTTACCATTGGTAAAGTGTCTAGCAGGTTTTCTTCAGGTTGGTGTCCTAATTCTTCAACATGTACAACATATACTTGATATCCTTTTCTAGCTATTCTTTTTAATTGCAGAGCTGATATTTGTCTTACAGAGATTGGTTTTGGTTTTCCTTTGAGTATGAAGGGTCTTCCTTCCTCATCTATGAAATGCAGAGTTTTATCCCAACAGTTCATCATAGCCTTTCTCTTTTCTAACCAGTCCATTCCTATCAGCAAATCATATGAGCCTAAGGGAAAAATGTTTAAATTTAATTCTGTCTGAAAATCATTTAATTTAATTGTTGTTTGGGGTAACTTATGAGTTACTTTTCATTTGGTGCCAGTGGCTAACTGGACCAACCAAGACTATTGAAAATTTTCATTTTTGAGATTGCATTTCTCTACAACTTGGGGACTAATATAACTCAAAGAAGCACCCGGATCAATTAAAATTGTAACAGATTTCTCAACAATCTTACCTTCCATCTCAACCATAGTAGCCTGGTGTTCTGCTTGTCGATTCTCCAAGGCTGCACTGATAGTGGGTATGTTCCTTGCGATATCATTTACGGTGGTAGCTTCTTTATCTCTCATAATCACCTGAATATTTCTCTGTGGATAGTCCCTCAATAGATGAGGTTCTCCGCAACCCCAACATTTCAAAGGTTCCCGCATCTTGACTGTTCCTTCCTTGTTATTATCCCCATCTATTTGTTTTGAACCAACTTAGGATTGAGAAGTTTGACTTTCCTTTGGTTTAGTAAATTTTTTCCGCTGATGATCCCTGCCAAAGTTCTTCAAGTAAGTTGGTTTCTGTTTTCTCCTTTAAATTCACCCTTGTTTAACCAGCTTTTTCCATGTTCACTCTTTCCTTTAAACCGTTGGTAGCATAATCTAGATTTCCTCACCGCTTCATCCATATTTTTTGGATTATTGAATTCTATTTTCTCCTTGTACAGAGCAGGCAAACAGTTCAAAAACCTTTGTACCTTTGCTTTCTCTTCACGAATATAGGGAACATATCTTAACAGATTTGTAAACTTGGTGACAAACTCATCTATGGTGAGTTGTCCCAATCTTAGTTCGTGGAACTCCTTTGCTTTATCATCATAATAAAATTCGTTCAAATAGCAGTTTTTGAACTTGACTTGGAAATCTTCCCAAGTCACTGTCTTTTCATCAATGGCATGAACCATTTTGGTCTCCTCCCACCACAAGGTAGCCTTACCCTGCAACTGATAGACAGCTAGTCTGGCCTTCAGATTGCTTTCATATTCATAGACCTGAAAATACTTAATCATATTCAATAGCCATGCCTCAGCATCTTCCTCCTTCTCCCCATCATAGGAGGGAGGTTTAATTTTTCGGAATTCACCCTGTAATTCATTCTTCTGTTTAGAATGATGTCTAGTAGTGTCATCTTCCTCAGAATCATCTGAGAACTTGCCTTTCCTCCTCTTTCCGAAACCTTCACCTTCTTGGCTGTTCCAGGAGGTCAGTTCTCTTATCATCTTTTCCTGCTCCTCACTAGCTAATGACAACCTGTCATTCTGGCTTCTTAGCTCAGCCATATCCCGTTGCAACCTGTGCAACATAGCCATCAAAGGAGCGTTTGGATCTCATGTGTTATCTCCATCACCTAGATCAACATAAATTTCATCTCCTTCAGCCATTGAATTTTCAATTCTAGTACCACTGTACGCTAAACAAAAAAACATTAGTAAAAAGAAAAATTCTCAAAAAAATAATTTATACAGTGAGCACAACAACAACCCAGTTTTTCTAACATGAGCTCTGATACCATTTGTAACACCTCTCCTACCTTAAATTTTTTTTTTCTTGTTGTATATTGATATTAATACTCATCGATATTTTTAACAAAAATTCTTCGTTGCTTCGTTAACCCACCTTCTCATTTATTTTTATTTTGGATAATATATTTATTCGACAACTTATAATTACAAATAACCATTTTACCTACCATCGTTCCATTGCACTTATGATTAATTCCTAGATAACCTTTACCTTATACATAAACATTTGATAAATGACATTGAACATCATTTAATTACCCTTATAGTGGAGGGTTGCACTATCATTAAAATACCTCTATTAAATTTTACAACCCTTGTTAATACTATAAAATAATGCTATGTTATAATGGACATAAATCTTAACACTCCCTCAATCATCTCATATTATTGGTATGTAGATGATATTCGACAGGGTATTAAAATGATTGGAAAACTATTAGTGACTTGCTCGTATGCCAAGTCACCCCGTCTTGGCGTATCAACTTACCCTTCATGAATTCAAGTAATGCATCATTAATGGGATTCAATGTTCTGGTGTATTATGATCTTAAAAGATTACTTTGACGTTTAACTACGTATGGCGATTTCTTTGAAAACTATAGAACTTGATTATGGATCTTATCGAATCCCGTCATTTTGATTTGTTGTACTATACCATTTATCGTTTTAATATACGAATTCTGACAACCCAAAGGTTTACAATTGTGGTTTGGTTTTCACATTAAATTCTTAGTCCCTTCCATACGCGTCGATCCCAATTTGATGACCATGATGAGGAAAAGTGTAAGGCTCTGATCGTTTAGGGTTTTCGATGCTTATTGTTGTTAAATGTGAAACTTCCTGGAATAGTATCATTTCCTTTCTTCTCTATTTCTGATTCATAGTGTCTCCTTCTTTGCAATTTTCATGGAGCGTGGGAAGGATTTTTGCATCGTTGCGACTCTTCAACCCTGAGAACCATGTCTCGAGCTTCCATGGCTCTCCGCTATGAAGGTGTCTCGGCCATATATTTTGGTAAACGTTTGTTATATATGTTTTTATTATCACGCCCTTCATTCTACAGAATCGTATATTGGTTCTAATTTGAATATCGTTTGGATTGATAGCTTTGTGGATGATGTTTTCTACCAACTCGATTGATGAGTTGAATGGGAGTTGCGACTCTATATAAAAATTGATTTCAGTCATGATTCTATGATATAGAACGCTTGGGCATTTTATCATTTTCGTAGTGCCCTTTCTTCCAAGTATGTGTAACTTATACCATTATTCCTTCCACATCATTTTCAATGAATATATATATCTAGCTCTTATTCTCTATTTATTATTCTCACTTATATAGTTCTTCATCAAACCAGCTTTTACCTACTGGGTTTAAAGTCCACCCTTCAACATTTATTTTAAAAATTTCTACCATCGTTTTACTGAGGTCATATTTATAATGGAATCTATTTCTATTGGCATATTTGTGATTGATAATATTTGATTCATTGCTACAGGTAAGACTGCGTTCGATCATAATTTGTTTGTTCTTGGACGCGGTCGATTTTTACTTTCCCTTCCCCAAATATATCCTGACACTAAATTGGGCATGTTCTCCAGGTTGGTAATCGTCAACAATTTCCACACTTGTGCCAGATACTTGGGGAAATTTTCAATGGCTATTAGCTATCCTCTCATTTCTATGAAATTTGTAAAAAATTTTAATTTCCATTCTGGTTTACTTTGCCACGACTTGTACAATTAAACTCTTATATTCGGGATAGCCATCCCTCGTTTATTTCAAGTTGGGTTTTTATTTTAGTAGTTGTAGCCATAAGACAGCACAACCTCGTCGCTCTTGTTGACTGTATAATTCTCATCCAAAGTTGTTAGTGACACTTTTGATTTCTATTATTTGTTCTTATACTCATTTCGTTTTGACTGATATTTCTATGGTATTCTTCTAACATAATTTGAAATAAGTTTTTGTTTCGATTTTTAGGACCCAATCGTGGGTTTAAAGTTCGTTGCATTGTTAATATGATTCAAAATATAAATATGTTGCTGATAGAAATAACAAAATGGTTTAGACATATTAGTAGACCAGGTTCCTATACCTCTATTGGATCCATGTATATATATAGCTTATCATTAATCTCCAACAGTTTGGAATTGTTCTGGCGTTTAGAATTATCAATGTATAGTTTTTATATATCTATGGGAAAAACACATGGGAGAATGTGTCTGAATGTCCTGCATGTAAAATTTTATTACCTGAGTACAGATGTTCCATACTGGTAATTATATACCTATCTCTGGTTTAACCAGATTTGTAGAAACATTATTTACAATAGTACTTCCCTTTTTATCTCTATTCTGTGCCCATAATAGCTAAAATGATATTTCATTTCCCTTCATGTATGTACTACTACAAAGTTGAAGTTTTGGTTGCAGGAATTTTCTGTGTTATATTTCTCATTTACAATGTATAAATAATACAGTTGGTATGAATTTATAATATCACTTAGAATAATTATAAAAGGTAATTCTATTACTAGAATTTTCTGTGTCTAATTAATAGTACTCTTACCTCACAATGGTGAAAACAGAATTTATTTATACTTCTCATATATAAAATCAACTACAGTGACCACAATGAACAATAATTTTATTTAAGTATTTACAAGATCTACACCTCTGCAATGTATGTTTAGCTTTTATTTGTTTTTAAGCATATGTATCATACCCTTTTGAGATTAATAAATTCTTTAACTTCTTCACATAGGTATTATATCCACTTACTGCTATAATAGGAAAATTAATTATTTATATATTTTTTCTTTAAGACATCTATTCCTTATAGAAGCAGATTAAAGTTACATTTAATTTATTCGAGGGAATTCATTTTAAATATTTCCAGATTTAAACCAGACTCTGATTTAGAGATTCTGGCTGATATTAATCCCAATAATCTACTCCTAAAACTATACAGAAAGTTTGGAGGATTTATTTCTTCTATTCAATTCTGTAAATGTACGAAATAAAAATCTCATAAACTTAATTAAGAATATTAGCTATAGAAATTATCAACAGTGTACAACAGCATAAAATTTAGTCATTCATAACATTTAGGTGCATACCACTTCTGCTAATGACCAGTCCTCCCAAACTTAGAGTTCTTTTGTCTCCAAAACTCACTCCGAGCTGAGATCCTCTCCCAGAATGGACCAACCCCAATCTGTTCTGAAGTAGCTTATTTAAGCTTATGCTCCCCAAAGCCTATTTCTAATTCTGCATCCAGAATTTCAGGATGCTTTTATTCCTTTTTGCCTAGGCTTCTCTTATTTAGGGACTTTAACGCTGCTTTCTACTTTTCCATATTTTTACCTCTTCCCAACTACTCTCCACATCATTGGAGAAATCTAGATTTTTCCTCAAAAATATAAATTAGAAATAAATTCTTTCAAGGATTTTTCAAAGATTCTTGGGGAAAGTCTTAGCCTCTTTCCATGCCACATGGATTAGGCAAGTGATCTCAAAAATCTCATTTGGTCAATATGCACAGAATTTTTTTTGCATAACTAAATGATTAATTACATCCACACAATAATTATCCATTGGGGTCCACTCCCCTTTGGACTGAAGTTAAAATTTCTAATTTGAAAACATAAAACTAGGGGTGTTACATTCCTAGCGTAAATCAATTCAATGCACTTGATGTATTCGTTTCTCTTCCTATGCTCTGCTGAGGAAATCAATGGAAAAAGAGGTGAATTATCCAGTTCTTTGTTGTAAAGATGAAAATAAATTTCAATGGACAAAGAACTGACTTCTCCATCTTTATTTGTTGTAAAGATGGAAATAAATTTCACTTCTTCATGAAATGCAACTTTCCACCACGTTCAGGATGTGATGCGGTGACTTATGGACTACTTTGGATGGATATGTGATGCCTTGGACATATGTATTTTTTCACTTAACATTAAAATTTTCCCAGGTAATGCTAACTATGACCTAGCATTAAACAAATTTGGAGTGAAATTTTAAAAGGAGTATCCTATGTTTTAATAACATCACACTCTCTTGCCGAAAATAAGAGGTCCAAAGTAAAAATTTGGATAAAAATTTATTCAATCAAATATTTTTGTTCAAACATTTGGTAAAATAGATAATACTTGGTTGGCCAAAACAATTTAATGCACGGTCAATGCTCGTCGATCGCTATAGTCCCTTTTACGCTGAAGGCAGGGACTAATAAGTTAGGTTTTACATCGAATATGAGCCTTATTTATAGTTTTGGCTTACAATTTGGCTCAGTTGAGGCTGTACCCTTTTCAATTTTTATTTGTGTAATCAATTTCAAATATTATGTTAGGCGACACTGAAACATTATGCTTGCTATATATTTATATTTGTTTTACTGGATATGTAGTCTTCTGTACTTTATTGTTCATTCCAGTAAGATAATTAATTTTTTTTGTGTTGTCTATTACTTTATTTTAACACCGCCAGTTTCCTTTCTAGTTCTTGTTTCGTATTTGTTGTATTATGGTTCTTTTTTCTTATTTCTTGTATTATAATAACATTTGCTCAACTATTTCTATCTTTGTTGACTAGCATTAAATTCTTATAAAGCTTGTGTTTTGATTATGTTAATACATGGGTCCTACCATTATAAATATAGATTGTTCGCATAATAGACTTCTATTTGTTAAATTGGTAAGTAACATATTTCATTACTAACCATATACCTTTTATATAATATCAATAAATAAAAAATCATGTGATTTTATTTCTATTCCACATTAACACAATAAAAATTCATGTTTTACGTAAAAGAACCCTTCCATAAACATCTCATCACGATAAAAAGTTCTTCTGCAAGAAAGGCATAAAATTTATTTATAACAAGTCTTTATAGAAAACATCCATATAAATCCACATTAGAGTAATCACTGAAAATATTCTATGTTCTCGAAATCACAAATTCGAATACTTATCTATTATATGTTCTCGAAATTGCAAATTCAAATACTTATCATTCTTAGGTCATCTTTTTAGGAAATTTATAGAGGTGAAGACAACTCCTCCCAACCAATGACAATGGTGACCACTAGTTCTCCTCCCGACATAGTTTTCCACTTCTAGAATAGTTTCTCTCCCTTCATAGTTTCTTTAGGTTCCTCTCATGTCCTCTTGGATTCTTTCGCAAACTCAGATGATATATATCAAGGCAAAGGGTGTAACTTTCCTCTAACTATATCATAAGTAAAAAAAATTCATTTAGTGTATTTTCCATGTATTTCCAACACTAGCTTTTAAATAAAATTAAAGTAACTTTAAACATTTAAATTTCCACTAAGCTTTCCACATTATCTTTTATTTAATATGACTTATAATATTAAAATATTATACTATAAAACATATTTCAAAATAAACACCTATTTATGTAATTAAAATTATTGGCTACCTAAATATAATTAAATAATAATTAATTATTACAATATGTTATATATTTGTATTTTAATATTAATTTTTTATTTTTTTAAATATAATTCACATTTACATAATATGGTTTATAGTATATTACAATATTATTTTATAAAAATATTCCAAAATAAACACTTATCTAATTTGTTTTCTTTATATAAAATTGATATAAAAATACTTAATTTAATATGGACATTGAAATATTTTATTTGTGGCTAGCTATAAAATGTTGTTTTACTATTAATATATACTTGTTTTAATCCAAGTAAACATAAAATTAATTACATGTAAAATAATATTAATTCAATATTATTTTACATGGTAATTGTGGAGTGTATATTAAGTAATGGAGGTATTACACATCTTTTGAAAAATACTTTCGCAAAAATCATCTATATAGTTCATCTGGGATTTAGTGTGCAAGCAAATTTAAGAAATTGTTCCCCAGTCTATATATATAATGCAATTCAAGGTTAATAATATGGGTTAATAAAAACAATGAGATATGGTGCAAAACAAACCTTATTATGATTTTTCTTTTTCCAATAGTTTATGTATTGTACACAACACTATCTAGATAATTTTGAAGTGGGATAGTAAATTTAATCCCACAAAAATAAAGAATAAAACTTTTTTTCCCGTTATTAATAATTTACCTAAATCTCACCATTTAATTATTCATGAAACTATAAACCACAAAATGAACACAACATATAACACATTCAAAATCAATTTAGGCATTACCAAAATAATTCAATATTAGGTTGACACAATTACTAAAAACATTTAGGAATGCTTTTCTAAAAAAATATTGAATCTAAATACAAATAAATATGAATCCACCCATCATTTACTTAAAAAAAAATTTTAAATAAATCCAACCATGATTTACTAAAAAAGAAAAAGAAAAGAAAAACCCAATCGTAGACACTTATTGTAAAAATATGGAACTATAAAGGAAAAATAATGTACAATGAGAATCCTATAGGGTATTTATTCCAAGCAGTTAATTTTTAGAGCTATCATTACCATAACATCTAAACGGAGGATCTACACCATTCATGTGTGATCCCGTCACATGTAGGGGTCAGAAGTATGGTGTGAATTCTTAACACGAGCATGAAGGACCCCATGCCATATAGTTCCAAGTGTTAATTGTGAGGGGTATGAATGGCGTAGTAAATTAAAAGAAAATTATCATAGGTGTAGCTGAGATATTAGGCCAAGCCAAGAGAATTTTCATATTATTTGATAAGAGGGTTGGATTATTGATATAAAATATAAGTATGATTGGTAATATGTATCTTTTAAATAGCTAAGAGGTGTATAAGAATTAGTGACTTCATAATACAACTATTTAAAAAAAAAAAAAAAAAAGCCATACTACATGATGTTAGAGGTAATTAGTAAACCCAAGGTTATATATATATATATATATATATATATATATATATATATATATATATAATATTGTTTTTCAAAATATACCACATAAAACTTGTATTTATTTAATATGATTTATAGCACTAATTTGATTTATAATATAATACTATAAATTATATTTGAAAATAAAAAGTTATTTATGTAATTAAAATATGGGCTATCTAAATATAATTAAATTATAATTAGGTATTATATAAGTTTATATATTTTAATATTAGAACAATATTTCTAATATAAATAAAATTTATATAATAAGATTTATAATATTATATAATATTGTTTATATTATAGTATATAGTTGATAAATTAAAAAGAAACTATATATTAATTTTTAAAATGAAATTATATATTAATTTATTTTTTAGTTTCAATTACATTAATATTTTTATATAAAATAGATATAAAACAAAGATTGAAAATATTTTTTCTTAATAGTCAACGTTAACTTAATATTTTTGAACTTGATATTATAAGTATTATTATTAAATTATAATTATCTAAAATTAATATAAAATTATATTATTTAATATAAATATTGAAATATTTTATTTATCATTAACAATAAAATAATTTTTTTGTGATTAATATATTTTTATTTCAATTATTATATATTAATTAGATATAAAATAAATTACCATACATTAAAATCAAAATCAATATATTAATTTTGCATGCCATTTACTTTATATAAATAAAAAAGAAATTATATATTATTTATTTTTAGTTTGAATTACATTAATATTTTTATATAAAATAGATATAAAACAAAAATTGAAAATATTTTCTATTAATAGTCAACGTTAACTTAATAATTTTAAACTATTAAATTATAATTAAAACTACGTTAATAAAAAATTCAAGAGTTAAATATTCGGTGGCGTTTCAAAGTTTTAAGCTCCGGTATTTCGTGTAATGAGCCATCATTGACTTTTATGTCACGTGCTTTTCTGTTGTTTTTCTAACTGATGCAATTTGAAAAAGAATCTAAACAAGAATCACTTCGTTACTTATTACTCTAATCGTAATAAAAAAGTATTGTAATAGTTTGTTACAGTTTGTTGTAATATTGTGTGATGTGTGTCCGTGTATAGAGTCGCATGTCTGTTCGTGCCGCAGATATTGCCAGGTGGATGGGAATCAATATTGCTGCAATTTTAACACTGGATGGTGCGGCACCCCCTGCGCCATCACTAAATCAACGGAGGGATGTTGGTGCATTGGATGTTAGGTCATAGCCGCCAGATGGAATAATAAAAATAATGTTGTTTATTATTAATGATGTTTGGGTGCTAGATGGGACAATAAGAATGTTTGTGTGGTCGTAGCTTGCTAGATAATAAAAATGTTTGGGTTCCTCGCTTGTTGCTAGATAACAGCCAAAACGCTAGTTATATGTAAAGTTGGAGCTATGGATCTAGATAAAGCGTGACTTCATTACTCTTTATGTTTTCTTGTGGTGCAGGCCTCTGATTATGACATGCCTGGCCCCTTTGATTAATAAGATTTGGCCACTTTAATGGCTGTGTGTTTATAATAAGTTCTTATTATTTTGATTTTAAAAACTTATTTGTGGTTTATTAATTGTATGGAAATTTATTTTTGTGTTCTTCAAAACAGTAAGAATATTTCATTTTCTTTATGGATTAGTTTTCTATTTAAATTGATTGTGTAATTGTGTTTAAATGTTTATTTGTGGTTTAATTGTATAAACAAATATTTTGTGTTTTCCAAACAATCAAGAATATTTCATTTTTCTTATGATTTAGTTTTCTATTAGGTCAAGGGTGATTAAAAAATTGTATAAATATTCATTATAAAGTGATTGTAATAGGCTCAAAAGTGAGAGGCCCTCCCTTTAGTTATGATGGAAGAAATTTCTTTTTAATAAGTAGATGGGCACTTTTTATAATGTATAAAGGTTGATAGGATATAAAAAGTATATGTAAAAAAAAATCCTCCATAATTTTTAAAATAGGTTTTTTTTAATTTTAACACTTTAACCACAATTAATCAAACCCTTGGACTAAAAATTACCACTATAATAGGACGAAAAGCATAAAGAACTCTTTTTTCCACACTTTATCACATCACATAATGAATAACTCATAATTTCAATGTCAACCCTGATTAAAAAATGGTACAAATATTCATTATGAAGTGATTGTAATAGGCTCAAAAGTGAGAGGCCCACCCTAGAGTTATGAAAGAAGAAATTTATTTTTAATAAGTAGATGGAAACTTTTTATAATGTATAAAGGTTGATAAGTTATAAACACACCTCAAATTGGCTCACAAGGAAAGGCTCCATAATTTTAAAATAGGTCTTTTAATTAAAATACTTTAACCGCAATTAAGCAAGGGAATGGACCACATATATCTAAAAAAATGACTTTAGAATAAGCCTAAAAGCATAAAGAACATGCACATGAAATGGGCCTAGGAGGAAAGGCTTCATAATTTTTAAATTAAGTGTTTTAATTAAAATACTTTAACCACTATTAATCAAGGGCTAGGATCACATATCTGTAAAAATTGACACTATAACAGGAAAGGCTTCATAATTTTCAGAATAGGTATTTTAATTCAAACACATTAACCACACTTGATCAAGGGCTTGGACCACATATTTCAGAATAGGTATTTTAATTCAAACATATTAACCACACTTGATCAAGGGCTTGGACCACATATATGTAAAAATGGACAGTATAATAGGTAGAAAAGCATAAAAAATTCTTAGTTCCACACGTATATAACAACACATGATTAATGACTCATAATTTCAAAAAACCTATTTTTGATTTACAATTGTTTGATATAAGGATATTTGTGATATTGTTTCATATTTACTATATATATCTAACATATTATTTTTTATATATTTAATATTGAAATATTTTTTTATAATTAGTTGCATGCATGTGCGAGAACAATATACATGTGGAAACACTTGTACATAGCATAAAATATATATATTATAATAATCATAAAATATATATATTCTAATAATGCAAAACTTAAGAATGCACAAACAAAAGGCTAAAAGATGAATCTAAGGAGCAGAAATTGTTGCGCAGTTCAATCAAAAAAATTGTAACGGAATGTCATCTTCAATGATCCATTCATGATCAACTTTTGACATTTCCCATTTCTTAATTTTAAATTTTTTATTTGATTGGAATTTTATCAACTTTATGCGTGATCACACACCAAGTGACTATAGTGACAACTTATGACATCAGTTTCATAGTCATGAAAGTAAAAAAAATTCCGAATTTGATGAGTTTGTTTGATCATTTATATCAATACGATATTTGTTCTGAAATAAAGTCAACTTTCCATAATCATTGCATTTTTTACCACCAACAGATTGCTTATGGTAAAATAATTCATGGTTTTCTCTTGCACATAGAATTTGAGATTTGAAATCATGGATAGTGGGAGGAGGTGAATATTTCCAAAATGTTTTACCAAAATTAAGGAATGTGTCAGAATATAACTCAAATTCCACATGATAACGAAAAAAACAAGTGTTGCGTACAGTGATAGGTTTAACATACCATGGTTTTTGTTTGCACAAAATCAATGATTGAGACATTAATTTCACGATTCTCTTCTATGAACTTGTTGAACAACTCTATCTGAGTGGTGTCTAAGATATGTTTTACATGTTATTTGTATTGATTTCATGCTATTCTTCGTTTCATCACATCCCTTTCTTTTGGTGAAACACATGAATTTTTCATCTAATATTCATATATTATTTTTTTAACATATTATCCAAGTCTATATTTGTATGTTTGTGTAAAAATAACTTGCCAACAAGCGATTCCATCATTTACATCTATTTGCAATGGAAATTTCCGATATTTGTGCAAAGTTTTTCGTGAGGTCACTAATTCTTGTGCCATAGATTTTACCAAACGATTCTCTTTAGTACTTGATGAAACCATTGCCCAATGTATTGCTCTATGTGCATCTAAATCACTTTTGTTTCTAGATCTTCCAATTGACATTAAAGAACTGTTTATATTTTGTATCACATTTTCCTTCATTTTTTATCTTTGGTTCATTTTTTAACACCCAATAAAGTCGTAGATTCCTTTAATTTATTTGATGGTAAGAGAATTTCAAAATATGGGCTTGAAATACCACATTTTCATCTTTGAATAACATATCAATAATGGCTTAACACGATATCGTAAAACATGGTGAGCTTTTTTATCTCCATACGTGTCGGTGTCAACATTTTCTAACATCTCATCATCGATATTGATTTCATTTGTACATATTAGAATTAAATGTACAAAATGAGATTACATATGCAATAAATAATTAAATTAATAAATATGTATAATTTAAATAATACACTTTCAACATATATATAGATACCTAGGGATTCAATTTATTCACTTGAAATTTTTTCAACATTTTCAACAACTTCAATCATTGGTTGAATAAATCTTTCACTTTTTAATTCAAAATTTTCCATCTCATCTTCAATGTTATGAGGAATATCTCTCTTTGTTTACATTGCCAAATATTTTTGAAATTATTTCATCAAATAAAAATTAAGTTTCACAATACACTAGTTAAATTTTAAATATCATTTATATATTTACATTTATATAGATTCTTTAAATTTTACTTGAG
Organism: Pinus albicaulis; assembly: GCA_034641835.2. Classification (NCBI taxonomy): domain Eukaryota; kingdom Viridiplantae; phylum Streptophyta; class Pinopsida; order Pinales; family Pinaceae; genus Pinus; species Pinus albicaulis. The sequence goes on along the minus strand of JAXQQM020072385.1, from coordinate 60,951 downwards.
GTTGATTTTCCATTTCAATATTTGAGTGTTCTTCTCTTCTTATTTTTTGCAATATTCTCTACCATGTTCTCTCTGAGTCTCAGGGTCTCTTGTTCGATCATATTTTCTCTTGCAATTTATTTGATTTCCGATGATAATTTAGTATGAAGCTAAAAAATGCTCCTTCGAAATCCTGAAAAAAAAACTCACTATCAAAATTTTGACAAAAACTCAATTCAAAAAAGAATCACAAAATATTTAATTAAAAAAAAAAAAAAAAAAAAAAAAAAACTCACTTTAATTTTTTTTTACAAAAGACATACTTGAACCCAAAACACTTACCTATAAAAATTCCGCCAAAAAAACATCTTTTAAAAATGAAGCTCATAATATTTCCTTCCAAGTCCTGCAGAAAATTTTCACTTCAAAAATTTAGACAAAAACGCTATTTAAAAAATCATTATAAAATATTTACTTCAACCCAAAACACTTACTCTAAAAAACTGGCACTTTAAGAAAGACCTCCTAAAAATGTCCTTTCGAAATTAAGCTCGAAAACCCTTTGAAAATTTAGCCCAAAAAGTTTCCTTTCTAAATTCAGCCCAAAAAATTTCCTTTGCAAATTCAGCCCAAATGAAGAAATGTGCGAAAATAATGTTTCTGTTTTAGGCTATTTATATAGTTGCGAAATTTCTTTTTTGGGAGGGGCTTCATCAATTTTTTTTTCCGGCCGACGCGATTTGCAAGAAAAATTTTGGCCGAACTTTTTTTTCACTAAAACTAACACGAGGAAGCAGCAAAGAAAAATTTTGCTGAAGTGTTACAAAAGTCTGGCCGAACTAAGACGTTTGCAACTATGCTCTAGCTTGGCTATGATCACATTTCTTCACCTTTGGAATGGTTAAACTCCATCAAACGTTATGAATTAACTTTCGGAACCAAGTCTAGCATTTGCAAAATTCAATCTACTTTCAGGAAATTTAACATCTATGGAATTCCATAGACATTTATTAATTTTAATTAATTTTTTAATAAAATAGGTGCAAACAATTTCTGAAGGTCATTATGATTCACTGAAATCAAAATTCTATATCTCCCAGTATACATTGTAAAAAGAATTGAAAAATTTATGGTGCATTACATTGGTCTGTCATCTATATTGGGTAGTTTTTAGATTTTTAGTTTATAACTAATATGTTGAGAAACATGACGCGGGCGGAAACATACTCCAATTATGCAATTTTTTCATATTGGTTCAATTCAAAAAATTCTTGTAATTATGATATGCATGATTTTGTTTCGTAAATATAATGGTATCGAAGTAGACCTTTTATAAATAGCTGTAACACATTTTTTTTCTCAAAAACACAAGCCGCTTTTCAAATAATACACCAATCCCTCTCAACATTACTTTTTATGAATCCTTTGATTGTTAAATAGCACACACTCAAATAATTGTTAAGTTGACATATCAAATGTGAATAAAAAATTTCCAAAGAATAAGTAATATATAGCTAATAAAATTTCTGACAAGTTTCATTTTTATCGTAAAATGAAATTCTAAATTTTTTTTTTTTTTTGGCTTATAGAATGTTGAAGAACTTCAAAAAATGATATTTTCTTCTGAAAAAAGGGTAAAAAGTGTAACCCAACACCACATTCTCACGACCTCATTCTGGATAATTCTAAAGTCATGTGGCTCTTACTGGTACAAGGTTAGGTGGCGACAGGTTTGTCCCTACATCGCCAACGCTTGGATCTGACTGCCAGGATTAGCAAGGATGGGTTATGGGGCATAACCACCAGCTCCCTTGGCTATTCACACTCCCATTGGTACCTTTATTTGTCAGATAGATATCTACTCTGATTATTTATTATTCAGGATTAATGAAATCTTGTCCACAATCCAGGTCTAATCATTTTTTCTTTCCCTTATGAAATCCATCGTAGTTTTGATTTATATAAGTTAGCGTTTATGGTTAATGAGATTAATTTCAATTATACGGTTGCATCTGGGGTTGTGATCCTTCAATGCTTTGTAGAGGTCATGACCTTTGTGTGCGATTCGATAGATAACGCGATCCGGATTTCATGCAGGAACGCAACAGAATACATATATAACCATAAGCACAAAGATGCAGTGGAAATAATGATTCATTTTATTAATAAAAAAAATGACTGAAATGAATAGCTAAGGCGTTGGTAGGCGTATCTCTGAGAAGAGATGTGGCGACTACAGACCTCTGAACGGTTTTACAATGAGCCATAATGGAAATGAATAGCTAGGGTACTGACAATGCTTATCTCTGAGAAGAGATGTGTCGGCTACCAGCCCCTGAACTGTGTTACAATACAGACATGATCAGAACAAGCGAGTTATGGCACTAGTAGTGCTTATCCCTGAGAAGAGATGTGTCGGCTCCCAACCCCTTGAACTATGTTACAATCAGGCTTAAAGGCTTATTTATTGTTGATAAACAATGTAAAATCTGAAACGTCCAAAAACCTAACCCTAGGAGATGAAGCACCAAAACTGTGGGTCCCGTTTGCGTAAGTTGGTGTTTCAACTTCCTAGGGACGTAACTTTGGCATCTGATCTCTGTTTGATGCACTCAATAGCTCGTTAGAAATATCTATCTGAGGAGTACAACTATTGAGTGAACAACATTGGTAATACACCAATGTTGCTCCCTGTTTTCCCGAAAAACATCGTTTAGGGCCTCAAAATGGCTCAGAAAGTTCAGGACCCGAAAAACTGCTAAAAATAGTAAGTTGTGCTGAAACTTAAAAAATGAAATAACTGATGGTGAGGGTTCAAATGGACTCGACGGGTGGCCACCAATATCCACCTAGATCATTAAGTCCCCAAAATGGCTCTAGGTGTGCAGGACTCGAAAACCTGCTAAAAATATTAAATTGTGCTGAAGCTAAAAAACTGAAAGAGTTGATGTTGCGGGTCCAAATGGAATACATGGGTCACCATCGATATCCACCTCAATCATTCCTCCCTCCTTAGGAAACAATGGTCTCCATTGCGTTAAGTTCCTCCATGTGGGGGGGGAGGGGGGAATTCTGCTAAACTTGGTATTGGCTTTGTCCATGATGTCGCAGACCTATTGACAGATGTGATGGATGTAGATGTGCCGCTGGTGGGCAGCCGTTGAAGGATCTGGGAAAAATTATCCATCATTGCGTTCCTCTGTTTCTCGAGGGCCTCCTCGAGCAAGATTTTGATAGGATCTCCTGCTCCCTCGTCTTTCTTTCCTGCTGCCATGGGGGGTGGTCAGGGTTGCGAGGTTGAACTCCTTATACCCTAGCCACATTGGGGACAAGAAAATAAAAAGAAAGAAAGAGAAGACTGCTCTAATACCACTGATCCGGATTTTATGCAGGAACGCAACAGAATACATATATAACCATAAGCACAGAGATGCAGGGGAAATAATGATTCATTTTATTAATACAACAAATGACTGAAATGAATAGCTAGGGCGCTGGTAGGCGTATCTCTGAGAAGAGATGTGGTCGCTACAAACCTCTTAACTGTTTTAAAATTATCCATAATGGAAATGAATAGCTAGGGTACTGGCAACACTTATCTCTAAGAAGAGATGTATCGGCTACCAACCCCTGAACTGTGTTACAATACAGACATGATCAGAACAGGTGAGCTAGGGTACTGGTAGCACTTATCCCTAAGAAGAGATGTGTCGGCTCTCAACCCCCTGAACTGTGTTACAGTGAGGCTTGAAGGCCTATTTATTGTTGAGAAACAATGTAAAATCTGAAACGCCCAAAAACCTAACCGTAAGAGATGAAGCGCCAAAACTGTGTGTCCCGTTTGGGTAAGTTGGTGTTTGAACTTCCCAGGGATGTATCTTTGGCATCTGATCTCTGTTTGACGTGCTCAATAGCTTTTTAGGGCCTCAAAACAGTTCTGGAAGTTCAGGACCCAAAAAAATGCTAAAAATAGTAAGTTGTGCTTAAACTTACAAACTGAAATAACTGACGGTGAGGGTTCAAATAGACTCAGTGGGTGGCCACCAATATCCACCTCGATCATTAAGTCCCCAAAACAACTCCGGGTGTGCAGGACCCAAAACCTGCTAAACATATTAAGTTGTGCTGAAGCTAAAAAACTGAAAGAATTGATGTTGCTGGCCCAAATGGAATACATGGGTCGCCACCGATATCCACCTCCAACATAACGAGAGAAATCCCTCCTCTATCTATTCAAGGTTCTCAGAATAATTATTTCCTCATTAATATGGAATATGCTTATTGGTAAACCACAGTTCTCGGTCCCATGCAACTCTTATAGGTTAATTTAAATCTTTGCTTTGTTTGGTAATTATTGCATTATTAACATCTTTAGGGTTTTCCAGTAGCATGACGAAGATTGCATGGACTTGCGACTGTAAAGGTAAATTTCTGAGTCTTTGACTCAACTTCATGATTATATTTGGGTTCATAATTGTAACTTAACCTCGCATATATTAACCATTAATTTTCTAGGGCTGCTAGGTTCATTACAAACAATCTCTCCCTTGTGTGATTTTGGGAATCTTGTACTTATGTCAAACTTGTATATAATTTTTGGAGATGGCTTTGCGGCCTGAAACCCTTACTTGATATTTTGTTATAATTCTGTACAATTCAAGGTTCCTTTATTTATTGGGATCATGTAAATAGTTTTGATAATTAATTACTAATACTGTTAGCAACAATGGTATATTCCTATCACTTTGGCCCACCAGTTTTACTCGACTGTTACATGGCTAGATTGAGACATATATAATATTTCGACTTATTTCTCCTCTATTATTTCCATATTGTTTATGAGTATTGGTTCATAATTATCATTTATCTCTCTGGTACTTCGACCCTTAGGTTTTATTTACAATTGAAATTTGTCTCGTTTGAAGTTACGACTACAAAGCTATAGGTTATGTGTTGCGATACTTTCAAATGGTAAAGTTCTTTTGTAACTTTCGTTGTGATTTCAACCTGAAATATAAACTGTAACAAAAATCTGTGTTTTATTCATGTGTTACCTCATTATTTTAGCTATGAATATAAAGAGTTTATTTCTTTCATCTTTAACAAGGACTGCAGACAGTGTTAGCCCCTGTCAGTTCGATGGGAGATATACCTACTATATTCTGTAAAAAGTAATGTAAAAAGTAAACCACCCTATCTACTACAACTCACTTTTCATTAAAACTTAGTTCAATGTGACAATCTATCTGTAATTCTACATTTCATCCCTTTCTTTTAAGGCAGGGTTAATGAAGACCAAGCATAGCAATATCATTAAGGTAGCCATTAAAACCGGAAAGGTTTTTGTTTAGGCTACTGACTTGAAAGCTGAAAGTAATATATATATATATTACATATATATATATATATATATATATATATATATATATATATATATATATATATATATATATAACCTACATATATTACATATATATGATGTAAGAAAGTAATTGACATTAACCTGAAGTGAATCAAATCAAATGAAATGGTTAGCTTGAGAGTCAACCTTTCAAATGTTCATATAAATTGGCTGAATTCGGCCAATTTTAGAGAACCCACCTTAGTGTTCCCATGTTAGGTCCCTATATTACTAGTATAGTCCCTTGTTGTTGTTAGTGTAACCCCCTTATTGTTATTGTTGTACCCCTGTAAACCCCATATTATTATTATTGTGCCCTTACATTATTATTGTTAGGTCGACTAGGATTACATTGTGGCCCCATGGATTCTTATATATAGAAAGGAGGTTTTGTCATTTGTAGCATCCAAGAGTTGTTCATTTATGCAATGTATTGGAGGCTTCCCCCTCGAAGTTTCTTATTTCTAAGGTGTTGATCTCTCTTTTCTTCTATTTTTGGAGTTGGTTTAACAACATTTGGTATCAGATCTTTTGATTCTAGGGCTTCGCTACTCCAAACAGGTCATCGTCGAATTTTCGCCATAACATTTTTCTACGAAATTTCAGAAGCTGAAATTTTTAAGGTACGAAGCCGAAATCATGAGGAACATCTTCAAAAAATGTCCAAGATTGGTTCACAATATTTACAGAGATATGTTTTTTGAAAGTTAGGGCTTTTACAGGCTCCTGAATTTCATCTCAAAGAGGTGATCGTGGGAACATATTCATAACTCTCTCTCTGAGCATCAGATTGGAATTTTGTAAAACGTGGCCGCCAGTACACATATTGGAGTTTCTTTTCTATAAATTTTAGAGCCAAAGGAGGAAACAATGACACATGGAAAGTCATACAATTTCTCTCTACTGAAACATTCCATAATTAGGTCATTGTGGGAGATTGGAAACAACTTTGTCTTCAAGAGTCCAAATAAAGTAACACCTATGGCATTCGAATGAGAATTCAGAGGGCTATCTCAGTGCCAAATATCAGATACTGAAGATTTGAAATCGCAGAGATAATTCAGTCTCAATATCAAACTCCTCAAAAGCAAGAAAAAGGTGTGTATTTTTTTTTTTCCGAATTGCATAAGTCTTGTGTAAAAAATCAGTTTTCCAAGGGCCTATTGAGCCTATATATCAGTATTGGGTTCTTAAATTCCCCCTAAAAATAATTCAAGGCCCATTAATCCTTTATAAGGCTCTCCTATGACTCATGAAGATGAACAATGGCTATATGACATATCAAAATTACAAGAGCAAGTGCAACAAATTTCGCTTTCGCAAAGAGCAAAAAAAAATGACATGGAAGTTTTGAAGAATACGTGGAAACTAAGATGGATGCTTTGAAGAAAGGCATGGAATCTAATATGGATGGTTTGAAGAATGGCATGGAAGCTAAGATGGATGGCATGGAAGCTGGCATGGAATCTAAGATGGATGGCATGGAATCTAAGATGGATGACATGGAATCTAAGATTGATCAAAAAATGGATAACATGAAGAATGATATAAGAGCAGAGATGGAAGGTTTGACAAAGTTGATACAAGAAATGTTTCCTAATGGTGAAAATATAATATAGAAAACTCATGATGAGAACAAAATAAATGTTAATCGTGATTTCATAAACTCTAATGTTGGAGGGAAGAACCACCATATTGAAAAAATGGATATGGGGAATTTTGATGGCAAGGATCTCGTAACATGGATACTACAGATGGAGAAATATTTTGATCTCAATAATGTGCAAAAAACACAAAAGGTACGCATTTCAACTTTAAATTTAGAACAAAATACATTTGTATGGTATCGATGGCTTTGCTCGCATAAAACAAATTGTCACTTCGTCAATTTTTATGGAGGAAATGATAGAACATTATGAGGATACAAAGAGAAACACCTTCTTTAGCCAATTGATAAATCTCAAGAATCCAAATCAGGTAATACATGTGGCATTTGAAAAAAAATTCAGAGGGCTATCCCAGTGCCAAATTCCAGATATTGAAGATCTAAAATCACAGAGATAATTTAGTTTCAATATCGAGCTCCTCAAAACCAAGAAAAAGGTGTGTATTTGTTTTTCCGAATTGCATAAGTCTTGTATAAAAAATCATTTTGAAGTGATTCCAAGGGCATATTGAGCCTATATATCAGTATTGGGTTCTAAAATTCCACCCTAAAAATAATTCAACACCCTTTAAGCCTTTAGAAGGCTCTACTACGACTCATGAAGACGAAGAATGGCAACATGACATATCAAAATTACAAAAGAAAGTATAAAAAATTTCTCTCTTGCAAAGAGCAACAAAAAATGACATGGAAGTTTTGAAGAAAGGCGTGTAAACTAAGATGGATGCTTTGAAGAAAGGCGTGGAATCTAAGATGGATGTTTTGAAAAATGGCATGGAAGCTAAGATAGATGGCATGGAAGCTAGCATGGAATCTAAAACGGATGGCATGGAATCTACGATGGATGACATGGAATCTAAGATTGATGAAAAAATGGAAAACATGAAGAATGATCTAAAAGAATACATGGAAGGTTTGAAATATTTGATACAAGAAATGTTTCCTAGTGGTGAAAAGATAGTATAGGAAACTCATGATGAGAAAAAAATAAATGTTAATCGTGATTTCATAAACCCTAATGTTGGAGGGAAGAACCACCCTATTCAAAAAATGGATATGAGGAATTTTGATGGGAAGGATCCCGTAACATGGATACTACATATGGAGCAATATTTTGATATCAATAATGTGCAAAACACAAAAAAGGTATGCATTGCAACTTTACATTTAGAACAAAATACATTTGTATGGTATTGATGGCTTTGCTCCCGTAAAGAAATTGTCACTTGGTAATTTTTTACGGAGGAAATGATAGCACATTATGAGGATACAAAGAGAAACACCTTCATTATCCAATTGATAAATCTCAAACAAAAGGGTTCAGTGGGGGAGAACACTGAGGATTTCCAAAAATTGAATATAAGGGTAACTGATATTCCATAGGAACATAGGATTGATGTCTTCATAGGGACTTTAAAGGATAACATCCAACATGAAGTTCGCATTTGGGAACCTGATTCATTGGAGAAAGCATTCAGGTTGGCAAGAAAAATTTAATGTAAAATTATTGTGGCAAGAAAATCTAACACTCACATCTATAAATATGGAAGTGTTGTTACTCCTAGACTTCCACAACCTACAAGGTTGGCACCAGAACAATTGGAAGAAAAAAGAGCAAAAGGGCTTTGCTACAGTTGTGATAGAAAATACACTAAAGGTCATAAGTGAACTGGGAAGAAATTATTTTACATAGATTGTGAAGAGGAGGAAGAAAATGAACAAGAAACTTCAAAAGTAGAGGATATACACTAGGAAGCAACCCTAGAAGAAGAATAAATGAGTCCAACAATATCATGTAATGCATAAGAAGGAATTACCACTCCTCAAACTCTCAAGATAGAAGGACATATCAAGAAGAAAAAGGTAATAGTGTTGATTGATTCAGATAGTACCGATAATTTAGTTGATCGTAAGGTATCCAAGGAATTGAATTGTTTCCTATCCCTAGCACCAGAATGTCAAGTGATGGTTACAAATGGAGGAACTATAAATTTCTCTAAAAAATTCCATAATATCAAGCTATCCATGGGGGAATATGTATTGAATAGTCCAATTATTTCCATCCCAATGGGAGGTGCTGATGTTGTACTAGGAGTACAATGGTTACAATATTTGGGGACTGTAGCTTTTAATTTTCAAGAACTTTTATTCAAATTTTTTTCGGAAGGAAAGGAAATCGAATTACGGGGTATCGCAGGGAAGCCAGGAAAGATAATAAGATCATAATTTCATGACAAAGCTTCTGAAGAAGGAACAATGAGGCATAATTGCACAATTATGCTCATTAGAAGTTCCAACATCAAAATCATCTGTTTCTCCAGATCTCCAAAAATTATTGGATAATCATTCCAAGGTGTTTGATACTCCCAAACGACTCCCAACTATTCCTGATCATGATCATGCTATTCATTTGATTCCAGGAAGTGTTCCTCCAAACATCAGGCCTTACAGATATCCTTATGTCCAAAAGAGAAAAATTGAACATATAATTGCAAAAATGTTAGAGGTTGGTATAATTCAACCTAGTCAAAGTTCTTTCTTTGCTTGAGTAGTATTGGTGCACAAGAAACATGGATCATGGCGCATGTGTCCAGATTATAGGGAGCTCAATAAGATCACTATTAAAGATAAATTTCCCATTCCTGTGATTGATGAATTATTGGATGAATTACATGGAGCAATTTATTTTACCAAGTTGGATCTTTGTTAAGGATATCATGAAATTAGAATGAAGAAAGAAGATATTCCTAAAACAACCTTTCGAACTCATGAGGGTCACTACGAATTTTTGGTCATACCTTTTGGCCTTACCAATGCACCTTCTACATTTCAAGGGTTGATGAATTCCATTTTCAAACCCTTCCTTAGAAAATTTTTGTTAGTAATTTTTGATGATATACTAATCTATAGCAAGTCTTGGAATGATCATGTTCAACATGTTGACAGGGTGCTCAAACTATTGGAGGAGAAAAAATTATATGCAAAAACATCCAAATGTTTCTTTGGAGTACTAGAGGTGGAATATATGGGTGATATTATATCTCACGAGGGTGTTAAGGTAGAACCTAACAAAACTAAATCCATTAAGGAATGAAAATTCCCAGAAACCATAAAGAAGTTGCGTGGATTTCTCAGGTTAACAGGTTATTATCACAAGTTTGTTAAGAATTATGGGAGAATAACAACACCTATAGCAACATTATTGAAGAAATATGCATTTTCGTGGACTCCTGAAGAAAATAAGGCATTTGAACATCTTAAATAGGCAATGTGCCAAGCACCAGTCTTAGCTATGCTAGACTTCAGAAAAACTTTTATTGTGGAATGTGATGCCTCGTGAAATGGAATTGGTGCTATTTTAATGCAAGAAGGAAGACCTATTTCCTTTGAAAGTCGTTCAATCAAAGGAAAGTATTTACAAAAGGCTATTTATCAGAAGGAAATGTTGGCAATACTACATGCACTAAATAAATGGAGACCTTACCTAATGGGAAGACACTTCAAGGTAAAAACTAATCATGATAGTATTAAACACTTTTTGGAACAAAGATTATCTTCAGAAGAGAAACAAAAATGGGTCACAAAGATTCTGGGTTATGACTTTGAAATCAACTAAAAAAAAGGGAAGCTAAATGTTGTTGCAGATGCACTCTCAAGAAAGGACGAAGAGGTGGAAACATTACTTTGTGCAATTTCAATTATCCAACCAAATTGGATAATTGAAGCAAGGGACGAATGGAAGAAGGACGAAGAAGTGTGGCCACTCATTCAAAAGTTGTAGCAAGAACCTAGTGCATCTCATACATTTAATTGGAAAAACGATTCCTTATGGTACAAAGATCGCTTATGTATTTGAAATAATTCCCAACTAAAACAAAAAATTATTTTGGAATTGCACACTTCTCCTTTAGGGGGACACTCAAGTTTTTTTTAAAATTACCATGGGGTGAAGAAATAATTTTTTTGGGACGGCCTTAAATCTGATATTCAAATTTTTTTCGCAGAATGTTTGGTTTTCCAAAAAAATAAAGTTGAGACAATTAAGACCCTAGGTCTTCTACTGTAACACCCCTAGTTTATGTGTTTGAAATTCAAAACTAGACATTTGAACTTTAATCCTAAGGGGAGTGGACCCCAAAGGACAAGTATTTTGTGGATGTAATTAAATATTTAATTTGAGAAAATAAATAAAATAATTTTGTACAGATTGACCAAAATGAGAATTATGAAATCACTTGCTAAATCCATGAGGATGGATAAAGGCAAATACTTTCCCCACAATCTTTCAAAAAAATCCTTGAAAGAATTTCTAAATTAGATTTTGAGGAAAATCTAGTTTCCCCAATGATGTGGAGAGTAGTTGGGAAGAGGTAAAAAGATGGGGAAAACATAAAGTAGCTTTAAAAAAATCCCTAAAATGGGAAGCCTAGGTAAACAGGAAGAAAAGCATCCTGATATTTTGGACGCAGAATTAGAAACAGGCTTTGGGGAACAACAGCTTAAATAAGCTACTCCTAAACAGATTAGAGGTTGATCTTTTCTTTGAGGGATCTCAGCTCGAGGGTGAATTCTGGAGATAAACGAATTCTAAGGTTGGGTGGATTGGTCATCTAATTAAGTGGTATGCACAATTCAGTTATAATGTTCTGCTATAATGTGTAGGTATAAATTTTGTGTTGTATGTAATGTGAAAGTATTAATTGTGCATGTTGTGTGTGACAATATTCCATACATTTAATAGAAATCTCAGTAGAATTAGTCTTCAATTTCTTTACAGTTGTAGTTATCACTTCTAAGGGAAGGAATTCATCAGAATCTCTAAACCATAGCTGGTCTAAATCTGAGAATTCATATTTCCCAAAGATGATTTACAGTGAAATTTTAATCTGCTTCTGTTTCATGAATTAAACCCAAATTATAGTAGAAGGAAACCTAGTACTCTTATATACATCATAGAGGAAAGAAAACTAGACATCAAAGATCATTACTTGAAATAAGCAGTAAAATAAATAAGTAGATAACACATAGTAGAGAATTTGTAAAATACCCTTGACTACTAGTATAGTATACTGCACTCAATACAGTTACAACAGTTTGAGAATGTTATAGGTACACCTGTGAATTTAGTTACAGAATTAAATTTATTCCAAATCTAAACACAGAGATATAGTTAATACATTTCATAGTTATCTATATTGAAAGTGTGATGCACAGTTGGTTACAGTACTGATAAACTTAGCAGAGTGTACCTGAGAACCAATCTAGTTACCAGCAAAAATTCTACCCAGTAAAGTAGGCTATCTAGAAATTTAGCCAGTCAGAGTTGCATGGGAAATATTCATGTAGACACAGTTAATTAAAAATGAGACAGTCATCTAAGATTTACTATAAGAGAATTCTCAGACCACACATATAATTATTATGACCAACTTTGGTGAACCAGAAAACTATATCTATCTCGATAGGAGAAGAACGATAAATCTCAGAAAATGAAATTTACTATGTATATAAATGCATTGTTAAGACCTGCATATAGAGGGATTACATGCAATAAAACTTTCTACAGAGTTGTCCATGGATGAAAGAAACGAGGAAATTTATAACATAAGAATCAATAATGGAGTACTATCAGTTATATAAAAAACTTTACCACAGCCGAAGCTACATTCCTCTTGAAGAAACACTATATATACGAGTATAAATAGGAAGATGAAAATATTCTGGAAGAATAATTCTAGTTAATAATAATTTCCTGAGAAATTTAGAGCCTGACCAATCTGGAACGTATGTGAAGTGAAACTAAAATTTCTAGATGAAATCCTTTCGACGAAATTCATACAGATGAATTGACAGAGAATAGATTTATATATCTATCAATACATATAACAGTAAATTCCGTTCCCAAAAACTTGAAAATTATCCCACAGTCCTGACGGGAAGTCAGGTAAAAAGTCATTGTTCAAAGTTATTACAAACTTTTAATAATGAGATTTGCAATCTCAGAAAGAAAATAATAATAAGAATGGTAAACCGATTTATTTTCTCTCTGGTTGACTTGAACGAGGTACCAACCTGTAAGTACGAGACAAGCAAGATTAACAGTTGAGCTGGAGTTATAAAATCTCAAAACTTGTAATAGAGATTAATATGGTGGCCATGTACCTGCAACAGAAAAGAGGAAAAAAGCGTGAAGAGCTCGTAATCAAAACAAAAACGTAGTAACAAAACGTTAAGAAGATTTAATTAAGGAAACGAAAAGAGAAATATGGTTACCTTCAACCACAAAAGTTAAGCAGGAAACAAAGCTATTGGAATAAACAAATAACTGAAAAGTTAATAAATCAATTATAGCGAACGAGATAAAAAAAGAACCAGAGGAGGTAGCAGTGATAAAATTTCAAATTCGCCAAAACAAACGAGTTGGAAAATACCTCATCAGTCCTGGGGAGATATTGTGATGTCTCAGAGACACGATGATGGTGCAAAAGCCACACACAAGAGAATATCTCCATCATCGCTGCCATAGTCATTAAATTAACCTCGCTGAGGTAAGAACGAAAAATTTATAAGAGAAAAATCCCCTTCTGTATCAATAATACGAAAATCATTGTGAATAGAATGAAGACAGTGTATACTGAACGAAAGATTTGATTCATCCTATCATTGAAACTCTAAATTGAAACTTCAAAAAAACATGATCAATCTTAGTCGCAGACTAATGGGAAATGGAAACACTGACTCGTTCAAATGTAGAAAGGAAATTCGTTACCTGGGTGAGCTAGGACGGCGTGATGACCTTCGCATACCTCCATGATGCATTGCAAAGCGAACACAGAGAAACGATTCTCTATAGCAGGGACACAAAGAATAAAACAGACTCCAGAAAAAAAAAAAAAATTCAGAAGCCTCCGTAATGAGAGGAAAAACGAATCCATACACAGAACAAAATTTTTTTATATGCCTGAAACCCTAATCTCAGGCAATCTACATTGTACACGCGTCTTGAGATGTTTAATTTTGCATACTGAAGGGTAGATGATCCCAGAAGCATCAACCATCATATCAATAGGAATTCTAGATGGGTTCAAAATTAATGCCAGTGTACCATTCAACTGGATTTAGTACGTGTATTAAAGGCGAAATACATTATGTTCAAGTTGGCAGATTTCGTAAGCCAAAATAACATAAGAGCAATGTAAACCAAGATGACAACTAGCACTAGTGCATTTATAAATTTTGGAGGTGTGAAATCGAGCCAATAAACACAGGGTACAAAGTACTCAAATCCATTAAATTGCATCGAAACTGGGTATGAGATGATATCACATAGGGTTTAGTGAATTGGTTGTGAATAAAATCGTTAATGATAAGTGAGACCCTAGAGTCCCACTATAGCTAAGTCGTAGTGATTTAGAAATCGAATGGAGTAATGACTTCGAACCCTTATGAGGTAGTTGAAACCCATAACCTGGTGTTCCATATGAAAGTCTTAAAGTCACTATGTGAAGTTAAGGGGAATGTAGTAAATCAAAGTGTCATTATGGTATAATGTTGAAGGCCATATATATACATATATATAGTTTTGAGTTTTGTATATTTACAGTAAGAGGTTAAATGTATAATAAATACATAAGGGTAGGTAATCTAATAACTTCATACGATTCGCCCACAGTAGGTGGTAATTGTATACCCCAAGTTAAAATGGAAATCCATAAAATTTAGAGGAAGAATTTCATGGACAATCATACAATTTTATGAATATAAAATAGTGGTTATTTACAGAGAAATAAGATAGTGGTTATTTCGAGTATGACATTCACAATAAAAGGATCAGTAACTATTGTAACTAAACAGTGGAAACTTATGTAAGTTACAATGGAGGAGGAACCGATATCTGCATAATTATGTGTAAGTTGAAATGGAAATTATGTTCTGAAAAGAAAAAAAAATTGTGGAAATCTGAGAGGTGTGACAAATGGTATCAGAGCCCAAGTTATAAAAAACTGGGTTGTTGTCATTGTGCTCACTGCTGTTATGTGCTCATTGTAATTGTGACGTATAATTTTTTTTATTTTATTTTTTACTGATCTGTGTGGTTTAAGTGTACAGTGGTGCTAGAATGGCAGAAGGTGAGGAAATTTATGTCGATCTGCATGATGAATATAATACACCAGATCCCAACGCTCCGGTACTGGCTATGTTGCATAGGTTGCAACGAGAAATGGCTGAGCTAAGAAGCCAGAATAACAGATTGTCACTAGCCAGTGAAGAGCAGGAAAAGCTCATCAGAGAACTAACTTCACGGAATAGCCAAGAAGGTGAAGGTTCCGGAAAGAGGAAGACTGATGAGTTTGAGGATGATGATGTTGTTAGGCATTAGTATAAGTAGAAAAGGAATTACAAGGGGAATTCCGAAAGATCAAACCTCCCTCCTACGATGGTGAGAAGGAGGAAGATGCTGAAGCCTGGTTACTGAACATGATTAATTATTTCCAGGTCTATGAATACGGAAGAAATCTGAAGGCCAGATTAGTTGTCTACCAACTACAAGGTAAGGCTAACTTGTGGTGGGAGGAGACGAAAATGGTTCATGCCATTGATGAAAAGACAGTTACTTGGGAATATTTCCAGGTTAAGTTCAAAAACCGCTACTTAAATGAACGTTACTATGATGATAAAGCAAAATAATTTCATGAGCTTAGACAGGGACAACTTACTATTGATGAGTTTGTCACTAAGTTTACAAATTTGTTGAGATATGTCCCTTACATTAGAGAGGAGAAAGCAAAGGTACAAAGGTTTTTGAACTGTTTGCCTACTGTATACAAAGAGAAGATCGATTTTGATAACCCAAAAACTATGGATGAGGCAGTGAGGAAGGCTATATTATGCTATCAGCAGTTTAAGGGAAAGGCTGAGCATGGAAAAAGCTGGCTAAACAAAGGTGAAATTAAAGGAAAGAAACAAAAACCAGCCTATTTGAAGAATTTTGGCAGGGATCATCAGCGAAAGAAATTTAATAAACCCAAAGAAAGTCAAACTGCTCAGTCCCAAGCAGCTTCAAAACAAATAGATGGAGACAATAAGAAAGAGGGCACAGTGAAAATGAGGGAACCTTTGAAGTGTTGGGGATGTGGAGAACCCCATCTATTGAGGGATTGTCCCCATCGAAACATTCAGATGATTATGAGAGATCGAGAAGCTACAACAGTAAATGACATAGCACGAAATATACCCACCATCAATGCAGCCATGGAGAACCGGCAAGCAGAGCACCAAGCTACCATGGTCGAAATGGAGGGTAAGATTTCTAACCAATCTGTCACTGTTTTGATTGATCCGAGTGCTTCTTTGAGTTACATTAGTCCAAAAATTGTAGAAAAATGTAATCTTAAAACTGAAAAATTTCAGCAGTCATGGTTGGTTCAGCTGGCCATTGGAACCAAGAGGAAGGTAACACATAAATTGCCCCGAACAACAATTAAATTAAATGATTTTCAAACAGAAGTAAATTTGAACATTCTACCATTAGGTTCATATGACTTGCTGATAGGAATGGACTGGCTGGAAAAGAAGAAGACCCTGATGAACTGCTGGGATAAGACCCTGCATTGTGTAGATGAAGAAGGGAAACCTTTTATTCTCAAAGGAAAACCAAAACCCATTTTTGTGAGACAAATATCAGCACTGCAATTAAAAAGAATATCTATGAAAGGAAATCAAGTTTATGTAGTACATGTGGAAGAAATAGAACATAAAACTGAAGAAAATCTATTGGATGCTTTACCAGTAGTACGAGAGTTTAAGTAAGTCTTTCCAGATGAGATTCCTCATCTTCCCCCCAAAAGAGAGATTGACTTTTCAATCAATCTGGTGCCAGGAGCAACACCTGTTTCCCGAGCCCCTTATCAAATGAGTCCCCCTGAACTCATGGAACTGAAAATGCAATTTCAAGAATTGTTAGATAAAGGTTATATCAGACCGAGTGTGTCTCCTTGGGGAGCACCGGTGCTGTTCGTGAAAAAGAAATATGGAACCTTTAGGATGTGCATTGATTATCGTCAACTGAATAAGTTGACCATTAAAAACAGATACCCCTTGCCCAGAATTGATGATCTTTTTGACCAAGTAAGAGGGGCTTCAGTCTTCTCGAAGATTGACTTAAGGACTGGTTATCACCAGCTCAGAATTAAGGAAGAAGACATCAGCAAAACAGCCTTTTAAACCAGATATGGTCACTACGAATTTGTAGTCCTACCTTTTGGGTTGACAAATGCCCCTACCACCTTTATGTGCTTAATGAACAATGTGTTAAATAAGTACTTGGATAAATTTTTACTTGTGTTCATAGATGATATTTTAGTCTACTCAAAAAGTGAGGAAGAACACAAAGAACACTTGAAGATAGTGTTGCAAAGACTGAAAGAAAACCAGTTATATGCCAAATTCAGTAAATGTGAATTCTATAAAGATAAGATCCAATACTTGGGTCATATTATTTCTGAACAAGGGTTGGTTGTTGACCCTGAAAAGATAAAGGCTATTAGAGAATGGCCGGTGGCAACTGATGTTTCAGCAGTAAGATCGTTCATGGGGATTGCAGGTTATTATCGCAGATTTGTGGAGATATTTTCTGCCATAGCACACCCCATAACTTCACTGCAAAGGAAGAGTGTCAAATTTGAGTGGACTGAAAAGTGCCAAAATAGTTTTGAACAATTAAAGATGAAACTCACTACAGCCAACGAAATCTGAGTTAAAGAGATGGACTCATTAGTGCAGAGGGTAAGTAACCTTTCTGGAAGAAGAGCAACAGTCTCGGAAAAAACTTGAATGTGAAATGAGGTTGAAACCTCGAAAAAATTCAATTAAATATCAATTGTCTGGTCCTAACCCTAATGGATAATCACCCTACAGGTACCCAGATCTGTAGTAGTCATATCATATTAACAACATAAGAATAGAGGCAGCCGAGATACCGATCTAATCTCTAATGGGAGTAAAGACCATCGTCCTATGCATTGATTGAAACCCTAATTTGGTACTAGCAAATCTCAAATAGTCTTATCATGATCTGAGTAGAATGGTAAACTAAAACTTTACATCACTATCTATGTTACCATAATACTTCTTGCCATAAATACATTGGGACTTTTGAAAAATCTTCCCATTTGAAACTGATACGAAATAAGAGTGGGGTACAATATGAGAGTTGGGGAAACGTGATCAACAGTTGTAACGTAATAGATAAGTAACAAGTCAAGTCATAAATCGAATTGAAAGGAAACCAAGGACTATAGACATATTTCAAAATATAATAAAGTTTTCAAATAAAACTATATCCTCCGATTTGAGTGACGATAACCAAGCGTTGTATGGTTCGAAAGAATTATTAAAGATATGGTTATAAAATATGACGAATGGGAGTTGGATGATAAATGTATTGATTATATCGTATAGGTTGTGTAATGGGTGAAGTTCGATTCATATAAATTGAGGATTTTATAATATGAAGGAACCAAAGTTGTAATAGTTATAAATGATGTTTACTATTACTTATGAATTTAGTAAAAAGGGAATATAAGTGTATTATTGTGGAGATTTATAATTTAAGCACTTAACAAATAAATCGAATTTGGGATTTATAGGAAATGATGAAGACTCTAGAAAAAAATAAAAAAAATTGAGGGACATTAGAGGAACATTACACCTTTGTTTCATGGAAAGTCTCGATAGTTCCAAGAAAGAATTTGGAGCATGTTGAATTTCTATTTATTACTATCTTTTTGGTTTCTATCTCGAATAACGGCTTTTTTATTTCTGATTATTGCCCATTTTCCTTCCCTCCTAGCTTCTTTTACCTTTTGAACCCCCTTTCTTAGTTCTACTTGATCTTCTAGAATGAAATCTTCATTTATAAATATTTCAGTTCCTTTTAGACTTGAGGTTTTACTAAGTATGTCATACTTATAGTCAGTAGAGCTCACCTTTATTCGGATCAGCCTTCCTTTATTCTCAGTTAATTTCCCTAACCTTGTTTCTTCTATGAGAAACGTGGTTTCAATTTTTAATCTATTATGTAATTCTGTATGGGCTATGGCTAAATTATCCTCATCTATCTCCTCTTTCAAACCAAAGATTATAAGGTTTAAGGCCCTTTTGTTACGCTCATGGTCTAATTCGATCATTTTTTTCATTTCATCTTTAATTGGTTTGATATATAATTTACCTGCCCCACTATTTAGGGTGAGACTGTTTTTAACTTTTTCTTCTAGTTCTCCTTCATTTTAAGACTCTCTATATTATCAACATCTCCTTGTTGGGATGTTTGGTCCGTATCTTGGTTTTTTTTTTTATGACGTGCAACCTAGTCTCCATTACCTCCATTTTATTCTCCAATGGTTCTATTTTATTTTCTATTTGTTTTTGGATGTTGTCTTTAAAAGATGTAAATTTGTTTTCCAGCATGGCTTCTAATTGGATTTGTAGATTGACTTCTCTTTCTTCTCTATGTTTCTCTAAATACTCTATATACTCATAAAGGCTCTGTGGAGTAACTGTGCCAGGTCTACCTTTGGTAATATTTTGTAGCTGTGGTGAATTATTCATACTTGAGAATATATGAGCACATATTTATTAGAAAAAGATAAGGAATTTGTGCACCTGCAAACTAGACAGCAGACGTCAAGTTCCCACGTCCGAAAATTTATCAAGAAAAAACATCACAAAAGTATTAATCGAGAAAATTCACCATAGATCCAAGTATTAATCAAGAAAATTCACTCGAGAATTTTCACCATAGACCCAAGTATTAATCGAGAAAATTCACACAGAATTTCACCACAGACCAAAATATATAAAATAGATATAAAACTAAGATTAAAAATATTTGTTTTTATTACTCAACATTGACTTAATATTTGTAAACTTGATATTATAGTATTATTATTAAATTATAATTAAAAGTAAGTTAATAAAAAATTCAAGAGTTAAATATTCGGTGGCTTTTCAAGTTTTAAGTTCCGGTATTTCATGTAATGAGCCATCATTGACTTTCATGCAATGTGCTTCAGTTGCCCGGTAGATTTGGGACAGTGCACTTAATATAATATTTAATTTAAATTAATTTGTTTTTATTACTTAAAATTAATATAAAATTATATTATTTAATATAAATATTGAAATATTTTATTTATCATTAACAATAAAATAATTTTGTTGTGATTAATATATTTTTATTTCAATTATTATATATTAACTAGATATAAAATAAATTACCATACATGTAAAATCAAAATCAATATATTAATTTTACTAATTTTTTTTATAGCTTGAATTACATTAATATTTTGATATAAAATAAATATAAAACAAATATTGGAAATATTTTTTCTTAATAGTCAACGTTAACTTAATCATTTTAAACTTGATATTATAAGTATTATTATTAAATTATAATTATTTAAAATTAATATAAAATTATATTATTTAATATAAATATAGAAATATTTTATTTATCATTAACAATAAAATATTTTTTTGATTAATATATATATATTTTTTCAATTACATGTAAAATCAAAATCAGTATATTAAGTTTACATGCCATTTACTTTATATAAATAAAAAAAAAAACTATATATTAGGTTTTTTAAATAAAATTATATATTAATTTTTTTAAAATTTCAATTATATTAATATTTTTATATAAAATAGATATAAAATAAAGATTGAAAATATTTTTTCTATTTTAGGAATATTGTCTCTGTGATCCATAAATTGTGAAAAAATCTTGCGGTAAAAATCACATCCAAATAAATTTGGTCGATGCGTTTCGAACCAGCTAGTGTGGTTCATCATCAGGACTTGATGAAAAACTAATATGAGAAGCTCCAACTAGCCGTTGAAAAATAACGACTAGTTAGACTAAATCAAAGTCATAGAAATAAAAAGTCAAAAAATATATATAAAAATATTAAAGTTTATAATATGAATATTATTTATTATTATTTTTAATTCTTAATAAAATTTTATTTTTATTTTTATTTAATATACAATAGGAATTATTCAAAATATTCTAGAAGATTAAATAAATATAGGATTATTTCTATTAATAAAACATAGTTAAAATATTTATTTTGTTTAATATTATTTAAAAACATAAAGGATTAAAGGCTACTATAATATAATAAAATAAAAATAAAATAAATTAAATTAAAATAAAATAAAATAAAAATAAAAACAAAAATAAAAATAAAATAAATAAATAAATAAATAATAATTATTTAATTTTTAATAATTTTTATTTTAATTTATTTTATTAATATTTATTAAGTAATTTACTTATTTATATATTTATTTTATTTAATTATTTATTTATTTTTTATTTTATTTGATTTTATTTTATAGATTTATTAAGTTAAAATAAATAAATAAACAAATAAAAATTAAAAATTTATAAAAATTAAAAATTAAAAATAAAAATAAAAATAAAAAATATAATAATAATAATAATAATTATATAAAAATAAATAAATAAATAAATATTTTATTTTATTTTATTTTTATTTTTATTTTTTATTTTTTATTTATTTTTAATTTTTTATTTAATTTTAATTCTTATTTATTTATTATTTTTTTAGGAATGAAGAACAGGAATCCAACACCTTCTAACCATCCACCCATTGTCCCTGTTCAGGTTAAGAGGCTTCTTTTCGATTTCCAAGGCTTCTCGCAACTTGCAGTGGTGGAAGTGGTCGATCTTCGCAATCACCTTCACATCTTCAATGCAAATGTGATTATTAGTCTTCTCAACAAGCTCTGCTAGGGCCGAGGAGCGCGATCTATTATGCTTAAGGTCAGCTATATGCTCATGAATTCTTTGATTAATAGACCGGCCCATTTCACCAATGTAAGGTGTCCCACAAGAGCATGGAATCAGGTACACATCCTTACCATCCTTAGGGCACCTTGGGTCTTTAACAGATCTAAGGGAACTTCGAATGGCGCGGTAGGGTTTAAACGTTGCGGAAACATTAAACTTCTTTAGGATCCTAGAGATTTTATCCGTAGTACCTTGGATAAACAGAAGGTGAACTCCAGATAATCGTTCACAAGGATCTTTCTTAACTCTAGGACCCCTTTCCGCTTTTTGAAAAGCTTTAAGGTAGTGACTTATACTATAACCATTTTTATTAAAAACTTTAAGGAGATGAGCCTTTTCACCTTCAAAATGGTTAACATCAGAGATTCTAAAGGTTCTGGTAGCTAAGGTGTTGAGAACCTTGAGCTTCTGAGCAGGGAAATGGTGAGAACTACCATGTAAATACTGCTCAGTGTGCGTCTTCTTTCTAAAAACTTGATGAGAAAAAGAACCATCTTCATTCCTAGAAACGAGGACATCAAGAAAAGGCAAGCTACCATTATCTTCAAATTCCATGGTGAACTTAATGAAGTCAGATTCATCATTAAGATGCTGGAGGAAAAGGTCCAATTTCTCCTTACCATGAGGCCACACAACACATGTGTCATCGACAAATCTTTTCCAAAGCTTAGGTTGAAAAAGGGAAGAGGAAAGGGCTCTAGATTCAAACTCTTCCATGAACAGATTAGCTACCACAGGAGAAAGGGGTGAACCCATGGCCACACCACAAGTCTGTTCATAAAATTTACCCTCAAAACTAAAGAAAGTCGAGGTTAGACAAATTTCAACAACATGAGCCGTATCTGGATCAGTGACACGAGAAATAACATCAAGAGCCTCCCTAATAGTCAACCTTAACTTAATAATTTTAAACTTGATATTATAAGTATTATTATTAAATTATAATTATCTAAAATTAATATAAAATTATAATGTTTAATATAAATATTGAAATATTTGATTTATCATTAACAATAAAATATTTTTTTTTATTAATATATTTTTATTTCAATTATTATATATTAATTAGATATAAAATAAATTACGATAAATGTAAAATCAAAATCAATATATTAATTTTACATGCAATTTACTTTATATAGTTAAAAAAGAAATTGTATATTAAATTTTTTAAATAAAATTTTATATTAATTTTTTTTTAGTTTCAATTAAATTAATATTTGTATATAATATAGATATAAAACAAAGATCGAAAATATTTTTTCTTAATAGTCAACATTAACTTAATAATTTTAAACTTGATATTATAAGTATTATTATTAAATTATAATTATCTCAAATTAACATAAAATTATATTTTTTAATATAAATATTGAAGTATTTTATTTATCATTAACAATAAAATAATTTTTTGTCATTAATATATTTTTATTTCAATTATTATATATTAATTAGATATAAAATAAATTAACATACATGTAAAATCAAAATCAAGATATTAATTTTACATACCATTTACTTTAAATAAATAAAAAAGAAATTATTATTAATTTTTTTGAATAAAATTATATATTCTTTTTTTAATTTGAATTACATTAATATTTTTATATAAAATAGATATAGAACAAAGATTGAAAATATTTTTTCTTAACTTAATAATTTTAAACTTGATATTATAAGTATTATTATTAAATTATAATTAAAAGTATGTTAATAAAAAATTCAAGAGTTAAATATTCGGTGGCGTTTCAAGTTTTAAGGTCCGGAATTTCGTGTAATGAGCCATCATTGACTTTTATGTCACGTGCTTTAGTCGTATTCTGTTTACGGCCCGGTAGACTTGGGATGGTGCACTTAATATATAATATTTAATTCCTTTCAGCTCCGGCCCTATCTTTATTTATATTTTCACCTTGCCTGTTCTGTTCACCGTCTTCCTCTGCTGTTCTTTTCAATCTTTCTGTTTGTTTTGGGGTCGATATCAATGGCTGCTTCGAAGCTCGTATTGGTGTTGGGCATTTGCTTTGTGGCCCTCTTCTTGCTGTCTCCTGTAACAGCCATAGACGATGATCCTGCCTTTGGAAACCAGCATGCAACCACAACGAGATCACTAGGTAAAATACCACAGCTGAATCACGGGTGGATTTTCTGTTTTTTTTCTAACTGATGCAATTTGAAAAAAAATCTAAACAAGAATCACTTCGTTCCTTATTAATCTAATTGTAATAAAAAAGTATTTTAATAGTTTGTTACAGTTTGTTTTAATATTGTGTGATGTGTGTCTGTGTATAGAGTCGGATGTCTGTTCGTGCCGCAGATATTGCCAGGTGGATGGGCATCTATATTGCTGCAATTATGTCTGCAATTCAGCCCCCTGAAACACTGGATGGTGCTGCACCCCCTGCGCCATCACTAAATCAACGGAGGGATGTTGGTGCATTGGATGTTAGGTCATAGCCGCCAGATGGAATAATAATAATGTTGTTTATTATTAATGATGTTTGGGTTCCTCGATGTTTGGGTGCTAGATGGGACAATAAGAATGTTTGTGTGGTCGTCGTAGCTTGCTAGATAATAAAAATGTTTGGGTTCCTTGCTTGTTGCTAGATAACAGCCAAAACGCTAGTTCTATGTAAATTTGGAGCTATGGATCTAGATAAAGCAAGAATCTATTAGTCTTTATGTTTGCTTGTGGTGCAGGCCTCTGATTATGACATGCCTGGCCTCTTTGATTGATAATATTTGGCCACTTTAATGGCTGTGTGTTTATAATAAGTTCTTACTATTTTGATTACTTGTTTATTAATTGTTTAAAAACTTATTTGTGGTTTATTAATGGTTTAAAAACTTATTTGTGGTTTATTAATTGTATGGAAATTTACTTTTGTGTTCTCCAAAACAGTAAGAATATTTCATTTTCCATATGGTTTAGTTTTCTATTTAAATTTACCATGTAATTCTGTTTAAATGCTTATTTGTGGTTTAATTGTATGAACAAATATTTTTGTGTTTTCCAAACAATAAAAAATATTTCTTTTTTCTTATGGTTTAGTTCTATTTAGATTCACATCCAGTGGGAAAAAGGTCAAGGGTGATTAAAAAATGTTATAAATATTCATTATAAAGTGATTGTAATAGGCTTAATAAGTAGAGGGACACTTTTTATAATGTATAAAGGTTGATAAGCTATAAAAGCACATTAAATGGGTTGATGAGGAAATGCTCCATGATTTTAAAAAATATGTATTTTAATTAAAACACTTTAACCATAATTAGCCAAGGGTTTCGGTACATATATGTAAAAACTAACTTTATATTAAACCTGAAAGCATAAAGAACACATGATACGGGCGGAGGAGGCAAGGCTCCATAATTTTTAAAATAGGTTTTTTAATTTTAATACTTTAACCACAATTAATCAAGGGCTTGGACCACATATATGTAAAAATTGACAATATAATAGGCCGAAAATCCTAAAGAACTCTCTTTTCCACACTCTATGACATCACATAATGAATAACTCATAATTTGAATGTCAACAATGATTAAAAAATGGTATAAATATTCATTAAAAAGTGTTTGTAATAGCGTCAAAAGTGAGAGGCCCTCCCTAGAGTTATGAAAGAAGAAATTTATTTTTAATAAGTAGATGGACACTTTTTATAATGTATAAAGGTTGATAAGTTATAAACACACATCAAATGGGCTGAGGAGGAAAGGCTCCAATTGACCAAGGGCTTGGACCACATATATGTAGAAATTGACTTTATAATAAGCCTAAAAGGATAAAGAACATGCACATGAAATGGGCCTAGGAGGAAATACTTCATAAATTTTAAAATAAATGTTTTAATAAAAATACATTAACACAATTAATCAAGGGCTAGGATCACATCTCTCTCTCTCTCTCTCTCTCTTTCTCTCTCTCTCTCTCTCTCTCTCTCTCTCTCTATATATATATATATATATATATATATATATATATATATATATTGACACTCTAATAGGAAACCCTTCATAATTTTTAAAATATGTATTTTAATTAAAATACTTAAACCACATTTAAGCAAGGGCTTGGACCACATACATTTAAAAATGGACACTATAATAGAGAGAAAAGCATAAAAAATTTCTATTTCCACACTTGTATAACAACACATAATGAATAACTCATAATTTCAAAAAACCTATTTTTGATTTACAAATGTTGATATAGAAATATTTGTTATATTGTTCCATATTTATTATCTATCTAACATATTATTTTTTATAAATTTAATATTGAAATAATTTTTTATAATTAGTTGTGTGCATGTGCCAAAACAACGTAGATGTGCAAACACTTGTGCATAGCATAAAATATAGATATTCTAATAATGTAAAACTTAAGAATGCATAAAAAGAAGGCTAAAACATGAATCCAAGGAGAAGAAATTGTTGAGCACTCCGATAAAAAAAATTCTAACAGAATGTCATCTTCAATGATCCATTCATGATCAGCTTTTGACATTTTCCATTTCTTAATTTTCAAGTTTTTATTTGATTGGAATTTTATCAAATTTATGTGTGCATCACGCACCAAGTGACTATGCTAAAAACTTATGACATCAGTTTCATAGTCATGAAAGTAAAAAAAATGCCAACTTTCATAAGTTTGTTAGAAAAATGAACATTTCACTATAACAGACCCTCTGTCATATATAACCCCGTTATCATCATAGTTTTCCAATAATTTCATCCTTCATTCAGTGTAATGCATCAAATAAAACTTCACATTTTCTATGTTGTTAGTTGGTGCAACTAAATCTAAAACATCTCCTACACAATAAAAAAACTCACATAAATTTAAATCATAATTAACATGAAAAATTACCTTAGAAATTAACATGTGTACTTGATTTTATTTTCTATTTCTAGATCTATATCATTTGAAAGGAATTGAAATGTTACCTTCTCTAACAAGATAAGAAACTTGATGACCTTCAGATGATACTATAGTCTCCTCTGATTGCATTTATTTAAAGTTTGCAACAAACGTTATTCCCTTTGTATTTAGTTTTTTATGTTGCCAGTCTTTTACATACATTTTGTTTTCACAAACATCATTGGAATTTTTGTTGTCTATGAAAACATGAAAAAAATAAGAGTATTTTCTTATCAAATGTAAATACATTTTGGTACCATTTGTTTGTTCTGAATGTAATTTTGAGTTCTTTCTATCGTTTCAACATCATTTGTCTCACTCATTCACATCTTGGACACCAATATGCCAAAAAACATATATGGAAAATTCAATGAATAATATTAATATGTTATTCAAAAATACAATCAAGGGGATAATCATTGTGATAAATAATATTTAACATTATAAAATTAATAAAAATTAGATCATGTATATCAAAGTTTCCATATATATATATATATATGAAATTTAATTTGTATATATATGTGTACATGTACCTTCGTACTTCCCCTGATTCATTAGTCTCATGGCTTAGTGTAGCCAATGCCATTTGTATTGCTCTATGTGCATATAAATCACTTTTCTTTCTAGATATTCCAATTGACTTTAGAGTACTATTTATATTTTTTATCACATTTTCCTTCATTTTTTAATATTTTTTTTAAAATTTTCGAATGCCCAATAGAGTCATAGCTTCTTTTAATTTCTTAGATTTTAAGAGACTACTCATAATTTGGGCTTGAACTGCCACATTTTCATCTTGGAATAACATATCAATAATGCGATTAACACGATATCGTATACCATGGTCAACATTTTTATATCCATATGTGTTGGTGTGAACATTTTCTAACATCTCATCATCGATATTGATTTCATATATACATATGAGAATTAAATGTACAAAATGAGTCTAAATATTCAATAAATAATTAAATTAATAAATATATATAATTTCAATAATACACATTCAACATATATATACATACGTGGTGATTCAATTTCTTCAGTTGAATTTATTTCAACATTTTCAACATCTTCAATCATTGGTTCAATATCTCTTTCACTTTATCTTTCAAATTTTTATATCTCATCATCAATGTTATGAGGAATATCTCTCTCAATTTACATTGAAAAATATTTTTCAAATTAGTTCATCAAATAAAAATTAAGTTTCACAATACACTAGTTAAATTTTAAATATCATTTATAATATTTACATTTACATACCTACATCAACTTCTAGTCGAGGTTGATTTTCCCTTTTAATATTTGAGTTTTCTTTTTCATAATATTCTTTTACTCATAGTTCTCTCTCTTCCGAGGTTCTTGTGGTCTTTTGTTCGATCATATTTTCTCTTGAAATTTATTTGCTTTCCTATGATAATTTAGGGCATGAAGATAAAACTCCTCCTTCAAAATCCCGCAAAAATCACTCACTATCAAAATTTTGACAAAAAATCAATTCAAAAAAGAATCACAAAATATTTAATTTTAAAAAAATACTCACTTTAAATTTTTTTCAGAAAATACATACCTGAACCTAAAACACTTACTTTAAAAATTCCGCCAAAAAAATATCTTTTAAAAATGAAGCTCATAACATTTCCTTACAAGTCCTACAAAAAAATTTCACTTTAAAAATTTAGACAAAAACTCTATTGAAAAAATCATTATAAAATATTTACTTCAACCCAAAATACTTACTCTAAAAAACTAGCACTTTAAAAAATACCTCCTAAAAATGTCCTTTGAAAATTAAGCCTGAAACCCCTTTGAAAATTTAGCCCAAAAAAATTCCTTTCTAAATTCAACCCAAAAAAATTCCTTAGCAAATTCAGCCCAAATGAGAAAATGTGCGAAGAAAATGTTTATGTTTTTGGCTGTTTATATAGTTGTGAAATTTGTTTTTTTAGAGGGGCTTCATCAATTTTTTTTTTCTGGCTAACGTGATTTGCGAGAAAAATTTCAACCAATATTTTTTTGTCATTAAAACTAATGGGGCGAAGCGGCAAAGAAACATTGTGCCCAAGTGTTACAAAAGTTCGGCTAAACTAAAACGTCTACAACTACGCTCTAGCTCGGGTATGAACACATTTCTTCACCTTTGGAATGGTTAAACTCCATCAAGCATTATGAATTAACTTTTGGAATCAAGTTCCAGAGACGTAAGAATTTATATACTTTCAGTGAAATTTAACTTCTATAGGAATTCCATAGATTTTATTAATTTTAATTTGGTTAATAAAATAGGTACAAACAATATTAAACAATATGATTCAATGAAATCAAAATTTCCAGATCTTGCAATATACAAAACATAAAAAAATTGAAAAATTTATGGTGCATTACATTGGTATAATGGGTAGTTTTTAGATTTTTAGTTTATAACTAATAATAAGTTGAGAAACATGACGCAGACGGAAACATATTCAAAATATGCAGTTTTTTTCATATTGGTTCAGTTCAAAAAATTCTTGTAATTATGATATGCATGAGTTTATTTCGTAAATATAATGATATCGAAGTAGACTTTGTCTAAATTGTTGTAACACAGTTTTTTTCTTAGAAACACAAGCAGCTTTTCAAAGAGTACACCAACGCCTCTCAATGTTACTTTTTATGAATCCTTTGATTTTTAAATAACACACACTCAAATAATTGTTAACTTGACATATTAAATGTGAATAAAACATTTCCAAAAAATAAGTAATATATAGCTAATAAAATTTCTCATAAGTTTCATTTTTATCGTAAAATGAAATTCTAAACAAAAAAAATTGTTTTGACTTGTAGAAAGTTCAAGAACTTCTAAAAATGATATTTTTTTCTCAAAAAAGGGTAAAAAGTGTAACCCAACACCACATTTCCATGACCTCATTCTGGATAGTTGTAATATCCGTCGTGTAAGCCACTGTAAAAACTCTCATAAAATGAGGGTTATTAAATAATGAAATATTATTAATTATTATATTAATATCACATGAAGAATATTCTTGAAATTCTTAATTATAAGAATATTGGAATAATTATTTCTTAATTATTTTATTTAGAATAATTTATATTCTTCTATGGAAATAAATTACATTTCCAAGTTGGTACATTTTATGAGTTTTAGAAATAATGAGTAATATATTTGGAAAAAATATGGATAAGTGATATTTTTATCATAAGGAAAAAGAAAATCTACCTTTAAAAATAAAAGCATGAGGATTTATGGAATGATTTTCTGATTTAGGAAAAATTAGATTTATGGAGGCTTTATGGATGGCTTTTGTGATTTAGAAAAGGCGGAATGCTTTTATGATTTAGAAAATATGGAATTATTTTATGATTTAGAAAAAGGAAATTTGGAATACTTTTGGGATTTAAACTTGAATGCTTTTATGAATTAGAAAAGATGGAGATTCTTTTTTTATGATTTATAAAAAAGTTGAATACTTTTATGATTTATAAAATCTATTCCATTTTAATTAATTCTAATTTTTTATTATAATCCCATGAGAGAAATAGAAGAATTGGGAGAATACATGGAGAATGGAGCCAAGGAAGAGGAAGAGAGTATTTCAAGCATGCATCAAGAGATGAGTAACCATATTCTTTGAAAATCTCTTTGTTTGCATATGGACCATGACTATATAATGATTGAATTTATTTTCAGTAAAAATTTCAGTGTATTAAAAGCTAGATCTACACTTATTTATGCGTTATTTTGATAAAACCCCAAGGGGATATTGTTTAGAAGGTTGAGTAGTTCCAGATCTGGTATGGATCTGATTTTTTAGCCATATATCAGTTGTAGATCTGAATATTAACCTATAGCAGGTGAAGCTCCTCATATAAAATGCTGTCAAGTCTTTCTACAGCTTTTCCAATTGTTTCTGCTATTATTTTTGATGGATTCGAGAGGAGAAATTATAACACCCCCAATTTGTGTGTTGAATTTGTTTAAGTTAGACAATTGAACTTTATTCCTATGGGGGTGGACCCCAAGGGATGACTATGGTGTGAATGTAATTGCCTATTTTATTTGAGGAAATAAATAAAATGATTGTGCATTTTGACCAAAAAGAGAATGTGAGATCACTTGCCAAAATCCATGAGGATGGATAAGGCAACAAATCCCCAAAAAAAGCTTTCAAAAATCCTTGAAAGAAATTTATTTAGATTTAAGGAGAAATCTAAATTTCCCCAATGAAGAGGAGTAGTTGGGAAGAGGTGAGAAAAGCTGGAAAAGCTGAGGAAAAGCTTAAAGCAGCTTTAAGGAACCCCAAGAGGGGAAGCCTAGGCTAAACAGGAAAGAAAGCATCCTGCTATTCTGGACGCAGAATTAGAAACATGCTTTGGGGAATTATGAGCTTAAATAAGCTGCTCCTAGGCAGATCAGAGGTTGATCTGTGCTAGGAGGTGATCTCTGCTCGGGGGTGAATCCTGGGAGATAAAGAGGATTCTAAGGTTGGGAGGTTGGTCACTTTGCAGACTTGTGGTATGTTCTGAATTTGCTTGTTACTATGTCTTATGACAGTATGAATTGGCTACATATAGAATTTAATTTAATAACCATGAGAAAAATTGGTGCGACATTTAACAAAATCTATCCTTAGGTATCCACCTTCCAGATTTTGTTTAGTTGTAGACCAGACCTCCCTAGAGTAGAAACTCCAGAATCTCTAAACCAAGGTTGGTTTAAATCTGAAGTTACTTCAACCCTATAGATGATTAATTATGGTTTAGTTTCTAATATATATATATATATATATATATATATATATATATATATGATATTCTATGATAATGACAAATTGCAATGAAATTTGACATTTAATATTCTGCTAGAAAAGTGTGGATTTCCTATATGATATATGTGTACTACTGTGAAACTTTATGCTCAAAAGTAAGTGGAAAACCATAGTAGTAGATCTGGATATGTCATCGAAGTAAATCAAAGATGTAGGAGTTTACATGTCAATATTTTCAAGCTTTAAAAGGAATCCTATTCTGCAGAATGCAGACACCTTGTATATCAAATATAGAGCATACTTTTGATCTAAAATCCATTTCAATTTTTTGAGTTAAGCATCATAGGCAAGACTAAAGTATAATTCATTTGGGCAACAAAATGATTAGTGACCACAAATAAATATATAAATACCATGTAAACCTTAGGCTCGCATGAGTGGGTGAGGAGGTGGTAATCTTACTCCAAAACAAATTGTAATAATATACCTAAGTGTATAAGTTTCACACCTCCCTCTATTTGTGAGTCCTTAACTCCATATTGATAATCCGTTTATTTCATTGAGAACCAAACCCCTTCAATTCAGTACGATTGAACACTGATATATGTTTAACAATAAATATATGTATATACAAGAGTGAAATAGAATTAAAACATTGAAATGCGCATAAGGTGCTCACAGCCATGCATAAACTCTTATACATATGTAGATAAGTGAAATAAAAGCGAAAACCTACTTCCACGTAGGGTAATAATAAAGATAGGATGGGAAATTAAAATAAACCATATATAACTATCATGGCGCCGAGAGCTATACCATAGCTCGATCGACCTTAAGAGTTCACATATGCATATAAATAAACCCTAGTCAACAGTGAGTATAAATACGGCTTATTGAAAGTCCAAGTATATAAATGCGAATACATATCAAAACAATTAAACATTATGTAAAATTGTACCGAGCGATAATCAGTACTGTGATTGGCAACGTTCAACCTGAATGAGTTATATAATCACATAGCAGAGTCATAAGTCTATCGCGCTACACAAATACGAATTCTATATATAATGTAACGAGGGGAATTCAATCGAACTCTTTAATCATATAAAGTCGCTACATTAATCTATATCAAATAGGAAGGCGGATGTAAATAAAATGAAAACGACCAGATGCAGATGGTGGAAACTACTCAGCGCATGCTCGACGTTAGGTGGTTGACTGCGTTCTATCACTAATTATGCCGAGCAGAAATAATGAAAGAAAACGATAAATTACTGTGCTATCCCCGCAGAATCGGATCAATGATAGAATGATTTCTTACAGGGATGAAGTGATACGATTTCTCCCATATGCCGTCGTCTGATCGGCTTACCCTCCATCGAACGCCATCCTTCACGCGCGGGGTATGAGAAACCCTTTGCGGCATTTCTCCCAAGCAAGCAAAAAGGAGTTAACAATAAGGAGCCTGCAACCATACGAAAGTCAGATAAAATGTGGCATGCCTGTAAATATTAGAAATCGTCATTTGAACTAAACCAGTGAAAGAATAGTGGCGTCGATCTAACTAGTAACGTAACGGCAACTGGAAGTTAAACACCTAAACCCTATACTGTAATACGTTTAGGGCAGAGGATTAGAAACTAAAGCCTCACAGCAGAATGACACCAAAGACAAACCCCAGTCGACATCTAACGTTAATAATAGCGTTTCAGCGCAGAGCTGGAGCAACGAGCCACAAAAATAAATCAGCGCCAGGCCGCCCCAGAGTACCTGCAACAAATATCTGAAAGGGGCCAAACAAGACTGGTATCAGTCAGCGCTGCCGAGGGAAGATAAACATAGAAGAAATGATTTTAATCCCACAATCCATTTAGCCAGAACATAACTAAACCTGTGGGATAAGATAACCGACGCATGAATAACGACTAATAGGGGTTAGTCGCCTATTCCGGGAGGCCGCTCATCAAACGAGTGAACTTCCTGCACCCTGGAGAAAATTGTTAGCTGAGAAAATGAATTGACCAGGGCCTGAGTCGCTATTAAATAGCAGGAAACGAAACCCTAATACCTGTGCAGCGACCCAAGAACGATTAATAATTGCGAGACACGCTGGAGTAATTCGCAGAAGTTAAAACCCTATAGCTGCAACTGAACAAGCACGGAATACGATCCCGAGAGGGATTTGTTAGTAATTCGGCTGAGCAGGTAAACTGAAACTTAGAAATATGAATCACGTTAGCAGACGACACGTGAAATTTTCTTCTGCAGCAGACGGCGGAAGGTACTGCATTGTAGAAACAAAACAAATAAAATAATATAACAGGGAACTGTCGCCGAAACCGTCCGAACCGCAGACCCTACGATCAACTCAGACTACTGTAAACCTCCTTACTCATCGTGTACTCGCCGAGATAGCGTGTGGAGTTGGTGCCGATGTAAGGTTCAGGCACTGGATATGACGAGGCGTAAAACCCTCAGCGTAACATGCAAAACCCGTCTACACGCAAGGAGAGGGATACCGGGTGGGAAACACGAAAAACCACTTCACGTACCTTACCCACCTGCCATCGGAAAATATACATGATTATAATTATGTTAAAATCCGAAATCTAAAATGAAAAACCATGATGATCGTTTCGAGGATACATTATGAGTTGAATATACGGTATATGGATTTTAAAAGGGCCACCGTATTTGACCGAGGGTGTCGTATCGGAATATATATATATATACATAGGATGCGTATATATATCTACAAGTGTATACATTCGGTGCAGTGTTAATAAAACTGATATGTGCATAGGTTGTTATGTAAATGTACATATATCTATATATCACGATATATATATGGAGTTAATGATTTAAAGATATTTATCGATCAATGGAATATAAGGATATAGGTGTGGAGTATAGATAGCATGTGGGGCTATTAATAAAAGGTATACTCCTATAACCTAGGTTATGTTGAAAAAAAAAAAGACATCTCTTTTAATGTTATGAGACGACCCATCTATATAGATATGGTTGGGAATATAGAATGGGATACATTTACATGTATGGTTAAAATGTTACATGAGGATAATTAAAATTTTATATGAGGATATATATATATTGATACATGAGTAGTACATATATATATATATATATATATATATATATATATTGACACATATATATATATATATATATATTGATATGTATATTGATACATATGTGATTGTATACATGGGCTATAAGGAAGGATAGAATTTAGTGTATTGCACGAAGAAGTTGATGGAGTAGAGGTAAGTATAACACTAGATGAAAATAAGTACTTTAATTCTGAACAGATTATTCCGCCAATCTGTCTATGAGCATGAAAAAAAAAAAAAAAAAAATTTCACTTAACTAGAGGCGTTACAAATGGTATCGGAGCACTAGTTACAACAAATTGGGCTGTCGTGTTGTGCTCACTGCTTATGACATATTTGTTTTTTTCTGAAGTTTATAAACTTTGCTAATCTGTGTTGTAAGTGTGTACAGTGAAATGGCTGAAGGTGAAGTGATTTATGTGGATCTGCGGGATGAGTTTGCTACTCTAGATCCCAATGCCCCGGTACTGGCTATGTTGCACCGGATGCAACGAGAGTTGGCTGAATTAAGAAGCCAAAATGACATGTTGTCATCAGCCAGTAAGGAGCAGGAAAAGCTCATCAGAGAGCTAACTTCCCGGAACAGCCAAGAAGGTGAAGGTTCTAGAAAAAGAAAGATGGATGAATCTGAGGATGAGGATGCAGCTAGAAATCAACATAAGCAGAAAAGAGAATTGCAGGGAGAATTTAGAAAGATCAAGCCTCCCTCCTATGATGGGGAGAAGGAGGAGGATGCTGAAGCTTGGTTGCTGAATATGATCAAGTATTTCCAAGTATATGAATATGAGAGCAATCTGAAGGCCAGATTAGCTGTGTATCAGCTGCAAGGAAAAGCCACACTGTGGTGGGAAGAGACAAAAATGGTGCATGCCATTGATGAAAAAATAGTTACCTGGGAAGATTTTCAGACTAAGTTCAAAAGTCGTTATTTGAATGAACGTTATTATGATGATAAAGCAAAAGAATTCCATGAACTTAGACTAGGACAGCTCACCATTGATGAGTTTGTCACTAAGTTTACAAATTTACTGAGATATGTCCCTTATATTAGGGAGGAAAAGGCAAAGGTGCAAAGGTTTTTAAATTGTCTGCCTACTGTCTATAAGGAGAAAATTGAGTTTGACAACCCCAAGACCATGGATGAAGCTGTGAGAAAAGCAAGATTATGCTATCAGCAGTTTAAAAGTAAAGCAGAACAAGGGAAGAGCTGGCTGAACAAGGGTGAGTTCAAGGGCAAACGACCAAAACCAGCATATTTAAGAAACTTTGGCAGAGATCATCAGCGGAAAAAATTCAGTAAACCAAAAGAAAGCCAAACTGCCCAGTCTCAAGTGGTTTCAAAACCAGTAGAAGGGAACAATAAAAAGGAAGGGACAGTTAGAATGAAAGAACCTTTGAAATGATGGGGCTGTGGAGAACCCCATATGATGAGGGACTGTCCCCATCGAAATATACACATGATCAGCAGAGAGAGAGAGGCAAAAACCGTCAATGACATAGCCAGAAACATACCAACCATCAGTGCAGCCCTGGAAAATCGACAGGCAGAACATCAAGCAACCATGGTGGAAATGGAGGGTAAGATTTCTGACTTACCTGTTACTGTTTTGATTGATCCAGGTGCTTCTTTAAGTTACGTTAGTCCTGGAATTGTAGAAAAATGTAAATTTAAACCTGAAAAATTTCTGCAGTCATGGTTGGTACAGCTGGCCACTGGAACTAAGAGAAAAGTTACACATAAATTGCCCAAAACAGCACTACAATTAAATGGCTTTACAACAGAAGTAAACTTGAACATATTTCCATTAGGATCCTATGACTTGCTAATAGGAATGGATTGGCTGGAATAGAAGAAAGCTCTGATGAACTGCTGGGATAAAACCCTGCATTGTGTAGATGAGGAAGGGAAACCTTTTACACTAAAAGGGAAACCAAAACCCATTGTAGTAAGACAAATATCAGCCTTACAATTGAAGAGAACAGCTAGAAAAGGATACCAAGTCTATGCAGTGCAGGTAGAAGAAATAGAACAGCAAACTGAGGAAGAATTAATGGATGCTATACCAGTCATCAGAGAATTTAAGGAAGTTTTTCCCAAGGAAATCCCTCATCTTCCCCCCAAAAGAGAAATTGACTTTTCTATAGATCTGGTGCTGGGAGCTACACCTATTTCCCGAGCTCCTTATCGGATGAGTCCACCAGAACTGATGGAGCTGAAGATGCAGCTGCAAGAATTATTGGATAAGGGTTACATTAGACCAAGTGTGTCTCCATGGGGAGCACCTGTTTTATTTGTTAAAAAGAAGGATGGAACTTTTAGGATGTGCATTGACTATCGTCAACTGAACAAGTTGACCATTAAGAATAGATATCCACTCCCTAGAATTGATGATCTTTTTGATCAAGTGAGAGGAGCTTCAGTCTTTTCCAAGATAGACCTAAGGACTGGTTATCACCAGCTTAGAATTAAAGAAGAAGACATCAGCAAAACAGCATTTCGAACCAGGTATGGGCATTACGAATTTGTAGTCCTACCTTTTGGGTTGACGAATGCCCCTGCCACCTTTATGTGTCTAATGAACAGTGTGTTGAATAAATATTTGGACAAATTTGTTCTTGTGTTTATAGATGATATCTTGGTCTATTCTAAAAACGAAGAGGAACACAAGGAACATCTGAGAATAGTGTTGCAGACTTTAAAAGAAAACCAGCGATGTGCCAAGTTCAGTAAGTGTGAATTTTATAAAGATAAAATTCAATATTTAGGCCATATTATTTCAGAAAAAGGGCTTGCTGTTGACCCTGAAAAGATAAAAGCCATTAAAGAATGGCCAGTTCTCACTGATGTCTCAGCAGTAAGATCATTTATGGGAATTGCAGGCTATTATCGCAGATTTGTGGAGAGATTTTATGCTATAGCCAATCCCATAACATCATTACAAAGAAAGGGTGTTAAGTTCGTGTGGACTGAGAAATGTCAAAACAGTTTTGAACAATTGAAACAGAAACTTATTTCAGCTCCTATATTAAAAATTGCTGATCCTGATAAAGAGTTTGTGGTATGTACAGATGCTTGCAGAGAGGGGCTAGGAGGAGTCCTATTGCAAGAAAATTCAGTTATTGCTTATGAGTCTAGAAAATTGAAAACTCATGAATAGAATTATAGTGCATATGATTTGGAATTTGCAGCTGTTATTCATGCTTTAAAAATGTGGAGGCACTATCTGTTGGGGAAGAAGTTCACCTTGATGATTGATCATATCAGCCTCAAATATTTTTTTTCCCAAACTGACCTGAATGCAAGACAAGCCAGGTGGCTGTCTTTTCTAAGTGAATTTGATATGGACATAAAACATATCAAGGGGAAAGAAAATAAAGTTGCTGATGCATTAAGTAGAAATGCTTGTCAACATTTAAACAACATTGGGAGTAGTGCCCAGATGGAGATAGAAGAATTGGTGGGAGAAGCAGCAAAACAAGATCCCAACTATGAAGCCCTCTTGGTGAAATTACAGAAAAGGGATAAAACAGATTACACTAAAAATCCACAAGGGCTGCTCTATTACAAAAACAGGTTGTATATTCCAAATATAGAGTCATTGAAAAAAGAAATACTAGATGAATATCACAAACAGCCCTATGCAGGACATCCAGGGTACCAGAAGATGTTAACAGCCTTGAGA
This sequence comes from Pinus albicaulis, assembly GCA_034641835.2. Classification (NCBI taxonomy): domain Eukaryota; kingdom Viridiplantae; phylum Streptophyta; class Pinopsida; order Pinales; family Pinaceae; genus Pinus; species Pinus albicaulis. Next base: position 22,505 of record JAXQQM020072385.1, on the reverse strand, counting down.
AAGAAGCTGTTCTGGCCAGGAATGAAGAGAGATGTGGCAGAGTATCTAAGTAGGTGTATGGAATGTCAACTGGTTAAGGTTGAGCATCAACACCCAGCGGGGCTTTTAAATCCCCTACCAATTGCAGAATGGAAATGGGATACAGTTTCCATGGATTTTATAACGGGATTACCCAATACTAAATATCAACATGACTCTGTAATGGTAGTAGTAGACATGCTCACAAAAGCCGCTCACTTTATACCAGTGAAATCTACTTTCGGGACAGCTCAAGTAGCCAATGTTTTCCTGAAGGAGATAGTAAGGCTCCATGGAGTTCCCAAAGTAATTATCTCAGATCGAGATGCTAAGTTTACCGCAGCATTTTGGAAGGGATTGTTTGGAGGGATGGGTACTAAGTTGAACTTTAGTACTGCCTATCACCCTCAAACAGATGGGCAGACAGAAAGGACGAATCAAGTCTTGGAGGATATGCTGCGAATGTATGTGATGGATAGACCATCAAAGTGGGAAGAGTATTTGCATTTAGCTGAGTTTGCTTATAATAATAGCTACCAATCTTCTATTAAGATGAGTCCGTTTGAGGCACTATATGGGAGAAAGTGTCATACTCCCTTGAGTTGGAGTCAACCAGAGGATAAACTGGTGTTGGGACCAGAGGCACTACAAGAAATGGAAAGAATTGTTAAACAAATACAGCCGAATATAAAGTCAACACAGGACAGACAGAAAAGCTATGCTAATAAGAAAAGGGTGCACCGAGAATTTAAAGTGGGGGATCATGTGTATTTGCGCACCAAACCCAAAAAGAGCACACTTTATGCTGGAAGTTGTGCAAAACTTGCACCTAGATATTGTGGGCCTTTTGAGGTGTTAGAAAGGGTGGGACCATTGGCTTACAAGCTGGCCTTACCACCCCATGTGAAAGTGCATAATGTATTTCATGTTTCCTTATTAAAGAGATATGTGCATGATGCTTCTCACATAGTTGATTGGAATGTTGTACAGGTGGAACCAGAAGGGGAGTTTCTGCCAGAACCGCTTCAAATATTGGAGCAGGAAGAAATTGAATTGAGGAACAGAACAGTGGTCAGAGTAAAGGTGCAGTGGAAGCACTTTACTGCTGAAGAAGCCACCTGGGAAAGGGAAGCTGAAATGATGGAGAGATATCCATTTTTGTTTAAATGAACTCTAGTAGTTGAATAAGAACACCGAGGACGGTGTTTATTTTCAGAGGGGGAATATGTAACACCCCCAATTTGTGTGTTGAATTTGTTTAAGTTAGACATTTGAACTTTAATCCTAAGGGGGGTGGACCCCAAGGGATGAATATAGTGTGAATGTAATTGCATATTGTATTTGAGGAATTAAATAAAATGATTGTGCATTTTGACCAAAAAAGAGAATTGAGATCACTTGCCAAATCCATGAGGATGGATAAGGCAACAAATCCCCAAAAAAATCTTTCAGAAATCCTTGAAAGAAATTTATTTAGATTTGAGGAAGAATCTAAAATTTTCCCCAATGAAGAGGAGTAGTTGGGAAGAGGTGAGAAAAAGCTGGAAAAAGCTGAGGGAAAGCTTAAAGCAGCTTTAAAGAATCCCAAGATGGGAAGCCTAGGCTAAACAGGAAAGAAAGCATCCTGCTATTCTGGACACAGAATTAGAAACATGCTTTGGGGGAATTATTGAGCTTAAATAAGCTGCTCCTAGGCAGATCAGAGGTTGATCTGTGCTAGGAGGTGATCTCTGCTCGGGGGTGAATCCTGGGAGATAAAGAGGATTCTAAGGTTGGGAGGTTGGTCACTTTGCAGACTTGTGGTATGTTCTGAATTTGCTTGTTACTATGTCTTATGACAGTATGAATTGGCTACATATAGAATTTAATTTAATAACCATGAGAAAAATTGGTGCGACATTTAACAAAATCTATCCTTAGGTATCCACCTTCCAGATTTTGTTTAGTTGTAGACCAGACCTCCCTAGAGTAGAAACTCCAGAATCTCTAAACCAAGGTTGGTTTAAATCTGAAGTTACTTCAACCCTATAGATGATTAATTATGGTTTAGTTTCTAATATATATATATATATATATATATATATATATATATATATGATATTCTATGATAATGACAAATTGCAATGAAATTTGACATTTAATATTCTGCTAGAAAAGTGTGGATTTCCTATATGATATATGTGTACTACTGTGAAACTTTATGCTCAAAAGTAAGTGGAAAACCATAGTAGTAGATCTGGATATGTCATCGAAGTAAATCAAAGATGTAGGAGTTTACATGTCAATATTTTCAAGCTTTAAAAGGAATCCTATTCTGCAGAATGCAGACACCTTGTATATCAAATATAGAGCATACTTTTGATCTAAAATCCATTTCAATTTTTTGAGTTAAGCATCATAGGCAAGACTAAAGTATAATTCATTTGGGCAACAAAATGATTAGTGACCACAAATAAATATATAAATACCATGTAAACCTTAGGCTCGCATGAGTGGGTGAGGAGGTGGTAATCTTACTCGAAAACAAATTGTAATAATATACCTAAGTGTATAAGTTTCACACCTCCCTCTATTTGTGAGCCCTTAACTCCATATTGATAATCCGTTTATTTCATTTAGAACCAAACCCCTTCAATTCAGTACGATTGAACACTGATATATGTTTAACAATAAATATATGTATATACAAGAGTGAAATAGAATTAAAACATTGAAATGCGCATAAGGTGCTCACAGCCATGCATAAACTCTTATACATATGTAGATAAGTGAAATAAAAGCGAAAACCTACTTCCACGTAGGGTAATAATAAAGATAGGATGGGAAATTAAAATAAACCATATATAACTATCATGGCGCCGAGAGCTATACCGTAGCTCGATTGACCTTAAGAGTTCACATATGCATATAAATAAACCCTAGTCAACAGTGAGTATAAATACGACTTATTGAAAGTCCAAGTATATAAATGCGAATACATATCAAAACAATTAAACATTATGTAAAATTGTACCGAGCGATAATCAGTACTGTGATTCGCAACGTTCAACCTGAATGAGTTATATAATCACATAGCAGAGTCATAAGTCTGTCGCGCTATACAAATACGAATTTTATATATAATGTAACGAGGGGAATGCAATAGAAATATTTAACCATATAAAGTCACTACATGAATCTATATCAAATAGGAAGGCGGATGTAAATAAAATGAAAACGAACAGATGCAGATGATGGAAACTACTCAGCGCATGCTCGATGTTAGGTGGTTGACTGCGTCTATCACTAATTATACCGAGCAGAAATAATGAAAGAAAACAATAGATTTCTGTGCTATCCCCGCAGAATCGGATCAATGCCCACATAAACGATAGAATGATTTCTTACAGGGATGAAGTGATATGATTTCTCCCATATGCCGTCGTCTGATCGGCTTACCCTCCATCGAACGCCATCCTTCACGCGCGGGGTATGAGAAACCCTTTGCGGCATTTCTCCCAAGCAGGCAAAAAGGAGTTAACAATAAGGAGCCTGCAACCATATGAAAGCCAGATAAAATGTGGCATGCCTGTAAATATTAGAAATCGTCATTTGAACTAACCCAGTAAAAGAATAGTGGCGTCGATCTAACCAGCAACGTAACGGCAACCAGAAGTTAAACACCTAAACCCTCTACTGTAATACGTTTAGGGCAGAGGATTAGAAACTAACCCTCACAGCAGAATGACACAAAAGACAAACCCCAGTCGACATCTAACGTAATAATAGCGTTGCAGCGCCGAGCTGGAGCACCGAGCCACGAAAATAAATCAGCGCCCAGGCCGCTCCAGAGTATCTGCAACAAATGTCTGAAAGGGGCCAAACAAACCTGGTATCAGTCAGCACTGCCGAGGGAAGATAAACATAGAAGAAATGATTTTAATCCCACAATCAATTTAGCCAGAACAGAACTAAACCTGTGGGATAAGATAAACGACGCATGAATAACGACTAATAGGGGTTAGTCGCCTATCCCGGGAGGCCGCTCATCAAACGAGTGAACTTCCTTCACCCTGGAGAAAATCGAGAAAATGAATTGACCGGGGGCCTAGTCGCTATTAAATAGCAAGAAACGAAACCACATTTTGTACGACGACAGAACGATTAAAAAAATTCGAGCGGGGAGTTTTGGAGCAATTCGCGAGAAGTTAAAACCTAGATACGCAATGAACAAGCACGAGAATACTCCTACAAGGGATTGTTGAAAGTAGTTGGCTAAGCGAGATAAAGTTTGAAACTTAGAAATATGAACCACGTTAGCAGATGACACGTGAAATTTTCTTCTGTGGTAGACGGCGGAAGGTACTGCATTGTAGAAACAAAACAAATAAAATAATATAACAGGGAACTGTCGCCGAAACCGTCCGGACCCGCAGACCCTACGATCATCTCAGACTACTATAACCCTCCTTACTCATCGTATACTCACAGAGATAGCGTGTGGGGTTGGTTGCCGGTGTAAGGTTCAGGCATTGTATATGACGAGGCGTAAAACCCTCAGCGTAAAACGCAATACCAGTCTACACAAGGAGAGGGCACGCATAGGTAGAGGTCACGGGATACCGTGTGGGAAACACGAAAATCCACTTCACGTACCTTACCCACCTACCATCGAAATATATACATTATTATAATTATGTTAGAATCTGAAATCTGAGATGAAAAAGTATGATGATCATTTCGAGGATACCTTATGAGTTGGATATGCGGTATATGGATTTTGAAAGGGCCACCATATTCGACCGATGGTGTCGTATCTGAATATATATATATAGGACGTATATATATATCTACAAGTGTATACATTCTGTTCCGTATTAATAAAACTGATAGGTGCATAGGTTGTGATATAAATGTACATATATATATCACGATATATATATGGAATTAATGATATGAGTAGGGGATTTATTATCATGATATGGGCAAAAGATATTTATCGATCGGTGAAATATAAGGGTATAGTTGTGGAGTATAGATAGTATGTGGGGTTATTGATAAAATGTATACTCCTATAACCTATTTTATGTTGAAAAAACAAAAGGGAGACATCTCTTTTAATATTATGAGACGATCCATCTATATAGGTATGGTTGGGAATATAGAATGGGATACATTTACATGTATGGTTAAAATTTTACATGAGTATAATTAAAATTTTATATGAGGATATATATATATATTGATACATGAGTAGTACATATATATATATATATATATATATATATATATATTGACACATATATATATATTGGTATGTATATTGATACATATGTGATTGTATACATGGGCTGTAAGGAAGGATAGAATTTAGTGTATTTCACGAAGAAGTTGATGGAGTAGAGGTAAAGTATAACACTAGATGAAAATAAGTACTTGTTACGAACAGTTATTAAAGCCAATGCGATACAGGCATGAAAAAAAAAAAAAAAAATTCCTTAGCCCCAGAGCGTTACAGATACAGAAATTAACATCATGAAAATGACACAATGAACAATCACATAAATAGACACCGATATACCCTGGAAACCCCGTAGGGTGAAAACCAGCAAACGTTTAATTTTATTATTAAACACTCATGAGGGTTGTCACCCCTCACTCAATAGATATAAGGGGGTCCATCTCTTGACCATTGTCATAAAATTTACATAGAAAAATAATCTTAAACGAAACATAACTAGCTATAAGCTATTACAATCATCATGATACCATTTACCCACGAATCATCAATCTCTGTCTCTGTAGTCAGACTATTTCCTTTAGGGGATCATCGTGCAATTGGAACTACTAAACCTGCATGGAATAACAACTCTTTATCTTCCACATTGTTAAACTTGAAAATTCCTTTTCTCAAGTCATCCTTCTTTCCCACCATTGCTATCGTCAGCACACTTTATATCATGATTAGATAAAATATTAATAAACCAATAATCAATCTCTATTTGTGAAACTTCAACAAATATTTGTATGCATGTATAAAACATAACCACATTGACATTAGTTTCCTTAGTTAACATCATTTCACATACATTAGTAACAAATAAATCACTATCAAGCATCCTCTTTCTAACAAACACTAACAACATCTTGCATGCCCTTTCATATTATTTCCAAAAGAAAGCTAATATACTATATAATAATATTGTGCATGCAAATGCATAACAAGATTTCAAGATAACTATCCCAACAAGCAATTTCTCTTTTTGCCTATGCTTATGTTTTCTTTTCAAAATGGATTAATGCAATAGATGTTATACTTATGCATGTGAATACATGTTCTTTTCCAAAAACATATTTTCCACCCAATATATATTCATAATGGTTATTATGTATAACAATGCCAACTCTATTTCAAGCAAAGTTAACATACAAGTTATAGTTTTGTGCATGCAATAGCATATCTTGTTCTTCACGCATGTAAAACATATATTTCTTTCCAAAAGAAACCAAAGAAATATTTCATGGAAAAATAAACACATTTCTTTTCCAAGGGTCAAACGGATACCACTTATCATTTCATGCATACCAAGTGACATTTCCCTCTCATCCAAAAGATATAACAAATAATAACTATGCATAATATTCTCCCAAGATAAAGCTAATACATATCTAATCCCTTTAAAGTTCAAAAGTTGGACAAGTATATTATATTCCCAAAAGGCTAACACAATAAATATTATGTGATTGCATCTTCCTTTTCTTCTAGAAATCTAATACTCGAAAATATATTTTTCCCATGCATGCAAGCATATATGTTTCTCTAAATAATCCTACATAATAAAGCATGTGATTACTCTTTTTCCTCTCTAAGAATCTAATCCAATAATGAATACAAGGATATATTTTTATCTTCTATTCATTTTGAAGAGTTTTCACACAATAATTATTTCCTTGCATACAATTATGCAATGTTCCAAATGGGAAAATATAGGCTCGGTAGGGAATATCCTAAGGTATTCCACTATGGAATCACAACAATATTGAATTACAACAATAGATCTAAACCAGAGACAGACTGGTAGGGCATTTACTAGATGCATCACCTTCACAAGGAAGGGTGAAATCCAGAGGCTTCCTGGCCCGTTCCAGACTCTGTCTATAGAAGAATGGTGAAACACAGAAAGTGTGGGAATGACACAATCCTCTTAGATTTTTCTACTCTTAGGAACCTTATATATATATATCTAAACAATGGATCCAAAAGAGAAGCAAAAACCAACCAAGGAAGAAACGGGAAATTCCACTCTCAGGAAAATCTGCAATAGGCTCAAAGAGGACGCTATATAAGAAATATAGTGTGAAAATAACATATACCATGGCTGGGTTCCCTTATTTTAGGCTGTGTGGGACCTCCAAGTAGAGTTTCAGCAAAAATAAATGAGTTTAGAGGGTTTAAACAGATCTCCCACAGTCAACACTAGCTGAAAATCAGCTAAAGGAGAAAGAGTTGGTAAATAGAGAGAAACCGTCCTTCGAGGTGCAGTTTCCAGCTGAGCTCTTGAAATGTGTAGACTCATATTATGATTATTAAGGCATCAATAAATTAGATCTGTCAGTCACGCGAAGATCGACGGTGGATTTACTTGAAGCAAGATCAAGAATCCTTCAAAAATAATAGCAGAAACAATTGGAAAAGCTGTAGAAAGACTTGACAGCATTTTATATGAGGAGCTTCACCTGCTATAGGTTAATATTCAGATCTACAACTGATATATGGCTAAAAAATCAGATCCATACCAGATCTGGAACTACTCAACCTTCTAAACAATATCCCCTTGGGGTTTTATCAAAATAACGCATAAATAAGTGTAGATCTAGCTTTTAATACACTGAACTTTTTATTGCAATTAAATTCAATCATTATATAATCATGGCCCATATGCAAACAAAGAGATTTTCAAAGAATATGGTTACTTATCTCTTGATGCACACTTGGAATACTCTCTTCCTCTTCCTTGACTCCATTCTCCATGTATTCTCCCCTTCCTCTTTTCTATTTTTCTCATAGTCATATAATAAATATAATTAGTAGAATGAAATAGATTTTATAAATCATAAAAGTATTCCAACTTTTTTCTAAATCATAAAAGAATTCCATCTTTTCTAAATCATAAAAGAATTCCAACTTTTATAAATCATAAAATTATTCCAGCTTTTTTCTAAATCATAAAAGAATTCCATATTTTCTAAATCATAAAAGCATCCCAGCGTTTCTAACTCACAAAAGCAATCCATAAATATCTCATGCTTTTATTTTTAAAGCTAGATTTTTTTTTTCCTTATGATAAAAATATCACTTATCCATACTTTTTCCAAATCTATTAATCATTATTTCTAAAACTCATAAAATATACCAACTTGGAAATATAATTTATTTCCATAGAAGAATATAAATTCTTATCAATAAAATAATTAAGAAATAATTCCTCCAATATTCTTATAATCAACAATTACAAGAATATTCTTCATGTAATATCAATATAATAATAAATAATATTTAATTATTTAAGAAACCTCATTTTATGAGAGTTTTTACAGTGGCATAAGTGAGGGATATTATAAACTCCCCCCCTTAAAGAGAACATTGTCCTCGATGTTCTTCTCTTGTTGGAACATTAACCTTTAATTTTCATTTCCAATTATTTAGGAAATGTAAAATAATACCTAAATCCTAATACTTTCATAAAAACTCACGGAGCACTTAGCCCTTTAATCATCAAAATGATTCATTTAAAATTTGCATAAGAAATCATAACATAACAATTCATATAACCTTATATAAAAATTCATAGATAAATCTCCAAATTTATGTATGCATACCGATACTATGACCAGTCCTCCCAACCTTAGAGTTCATCTATCTCCAGAACTCACCCCCGAGCTGAGATCCTCCAAGAACAGACTAACCTCAATCTGTTCTGGAGCAGCTTATTTAAGCTATGCTCTCCCCAAAGCCTGTTTCCAATTCTGCGTCCAGAATTTCAGGATGCTTTTATTCTTGTTTGCCTAGGCTTCCCTTATTTAGGGACTTTAAAGCTGCTTTCTACTTTTCCAGATTTTCTAGCTTTTTACCTCTTCCCAACTACTTTCCTCATCATTGGGGAATTTAGATTTTTCCTCAAAAATCTAAATTAGAAATAACTTCTTTCAAGGATTTTTGAAAGATTTTGGGGAAAGTCTTTACCTTTTCCATAACCTCATGGATTAGGCATGTGATCTCAATTTCTCATTTGGTCATATTGCATACACAATATTTTATTTATTTTTCATAAATAAATAATTAACCACATCCACACAATAATTATCCATTGGGGTCCACTCCCCTTTGGATTTATGTTCAAATGTCTAATTTGAAAAGCATAGAACTTGGGGGTGTTACAAAAACTGTAGAGTTATTTCCTGAATACCCCAACTAAAGTATTCATTAACTCAACAATAAAATAAAATATTACCTCATTACATCAATCCCATCATAGCTTCCATAGCCATTGAATCCAATAAAAATTCAATGTCTAAAAATAGTCAATGTCTACAAATCCACTATAATTTACATAATTTTCCATTGCATATTATCATTAAGGAAAAGGCATATTTATGTACACCATGCATCTATACTTGACCCACAACATGGGGTCCACAATTTGTCAAAGCACATTGACAACAATTCATCGCATGTAATATAGGTGGTATACATTCAAAATTTCCACATAATAATAATAATCATGTAGCTTAGAAAAAAGACATTAACATATGTTACATACCATAGCATGATACTTTATTTAAGGTCTCACCTTAGAAGCCATCAATATTGTAGAGAACTAACAGTCCCATTGAAAAGTAGGACACAAAATGTGATTCTTTTTTTTTTTTTTTTTCGCTTACCATTAGCTTGCAACCATATAAGCGACAACCATTGAGGAATTTTGTGAAAATAATTTGCAATCATGAAATCTACAATCACTGTAGACTTTTTTTCAAATAGTATGCAAGCATGCAATCTACAACCAATTCGACATTCCATCAAACAATTTTCAAGCATGCACTCTACATCCATTGAGGAATTTTAACAACAATTTGCAAGCATGCAATCTATGGTGGATAAGGCATTCTTCCAAATAGTTGGCAAGCATACAATCTACTACCATTGAGGGACTAGTTAGTAGAGATGAAATAAATTTCCATAAATATGTTTATACTCTCATAGAGATAGTAAAACTAGAATTTCTAGAATATCATGAATCATATTAATATCATCAATGGTAAAATTTCTGCTAATAACAGAACCAACAATCCCTACAACAGCGTCTAATCAGGAAATTTGACCAAATTATGGATCCATTTCTAAACATAAATTTTTCTTGGAATCACCATGGGGGTTACATGATCTCAAGGTATGAAAACCCCTTGATATTAAAGATTAATCACATCCAAAACTTCCACGGATGAAATTATTTAAAATACAAAACCATGGATCTCAATTACCACTTTTTGTCGAACACATTGAATGCAAACTTTCCTCTACAACTCTAAATGAAGAAAGAGAACCCACAATTATGCTACTATGATTTTTTTCATTGAATTTAAGTTCACTATGTGAGTTCTATTTCACTCGTTGCTTATTTTTAACAACTAAAGAGTTTCGTTCAAGTATATATATATTTTGTTTTCAACATTCCATTTTCCTCTTCAGGGTCAAACCCAACTTCTATATTATTTAGTTATCACACCAACCATACATGTATTCATTATTTATAGGTAGTGCATGATAACTTTAGCCATGTTTTTCCATTTTTTTTTCTTATGCACCATAATAATTTTTCTCACATTATGCATGCAAAGGTTGGTAATTAATCTACAATATAAACAGTGAGTGCTCAAGATGGTTCATAGGTACAATAGAAGTTTTATTGTCTTTTATCCACATCCATATTAAAATTTCATGAGCACAATTTTTTAAAGAAACATTATAAATGTCTACTCTTTCATGTAGTCATTAATCATGCAACATGCATCTCATGTTAATTGTAGTATACTACAAGTTTAATTAAAATCATACCTGAGATGATGCCCACTAGCATCATACCTCTACTTCCTTTTTGCATAACGATTCCCAAAAGGCGCCCGTGTTGCAACCTTTTGCTTTGATACCATTTGTAACATACCCCGATAACCTCGCAGGAAAAATGCATGGAGTTAGGACTTTTTTTCAACATTTACGAATGTGTAACCTTATAAATTTCTTTATATATTTCTGCATTAACCATTTAAATACCCATTATCATCACTTAGAGAAATATTTAGCAAAAATTATAGTGAGTTACACAACCATTAATTGTTCTTGTTGTAGCATATTAACTTAAATTTCCTGCTATAACTATGCATCGATCCCATGATCATTTTAATTCAATTAGTAGATCACCTAATTGATAATATCAATGTCATATCATGAAAGAAATTAACATCATCAAAACGACACAATGAACAATCACATAAATAGACACCGATATACCCTGGAAACCCCGTAGGGTGAAAACCAGCAAACGTTTAATTTTATTATTAAACGCTCGTGAGGGTTGTCACCCCTCACTCAATGGTTATAAAGGAGTCCATCCCTTGACCATTTTCATAAAATTTACATATAAAAATAATCTTAAACGAAACATAACTAGCTATAAGCTATTACAATCATCATGATACCATTTACCCACGAATCATCAATCTCTGTCTTTATAGTCAGACTGCTTCCTTCAGGGGATCATTTTACAATTGGAACTACTAAACCTGCATGGACTAACAACTCTTTATCTTCCACAATGTTAAACTTGAAATTTCTTTTTCTCAAGTCATCCTTCTTTCCTGCCATTGCTGTCATCAACACACTTGATATCATGATTAGATAAAATATTAATAAACCAATAATCAATCTCTATTTGTGACACTTCAACAATTATTTGTATGCATGTATAAAACGTAACCACATTGACATTAGTTTCCTTATTTAACATCATTTCACATGCATTAGTAACAAATAAATCACTATCAAGCATCATCTTTCCACCAAACACTAAGAAAATCTTGCATGCACTTTCATATTATTTCCAAAAGAAAGCTAACATACTATATAATAATACTGTGCATGCAAATGCATAACAATATTTTCAAGATAACTATCCCAACAAGCAATTTCTCTTTTTGCCTACTCTTATGTTTTCTTTTCAATATGGATTAATGCAATAGATGTTATACTTACGCATGTGAATACATGTTCTTTTCCAAAAACATATTTTCCACCCAAGATCTATTCATAATGGTTACTATGTATAACAATGCCAACTATATTTCAAACAAAGTTAACATACAAGTTATAGTTTTGTGCATGCAATAACATATCTTGTTCTTCCTGCATGTAAAACATATATTTCTTTCCAAAATAAACCAAAGAAATATTTCATGGAAAAATAAACACATTTCTTTTCCAAGGGTCAAACGCATACCACTTATCATTTCATGCATGCAAAGTGACATTTCCCTCTCATCCAAAAGATATAACCAATAACTATGCATAATATTCTCCCAAGATAAAGCTAATACCAGAGCTAATCCCTTTAGGTTGGACAAATACATATTATTTTTCCCAAAAGAAGGCTAACACAATAAATATTATGTGATTGCATCTTCCTTTTCTCTAGAAATCTAATACTCAAAAATATATTTTTCCCATGCATGCAAGCATATATGTTTATCTAAATAATCTTACATAATAAAGCATGTGATTACTCTTTTTCCTCTCTAAGAATCTAATCCAATAATGCATACAAGGATATATTTTTATCTTCTATTCATTTTGAAGAGTTTTAACACAATAATTATTTCCTTGCATACAATTATGCAATGTTCCAAATGGGAACATATAGGCTCAGTAGGGAATATCTTAAGATATTCCACTATGGAATCAAATCAATATGGAATTACACCAATAGATCTAAACCAGAGATAGACTGGTAGGGCATTTACTAGATGCATCACCTTCGCAAGGAAGGGTGAAATCCAGAGGCTTCCTGGCCCGTTCCAGACTCTGTCTATAGAAGAATGGTTAAACACAGAAAGTGTGGGAATGACACAATCCTCTTAGATTTTTCTACTCTTAGGAACCTTAGATCTATATATCTAAACAATGGATCCAAAAGAGAAGTAAAAACCAACCAAGGAGGAAGCGAGAAATTCCACTCTCAGGAAAATCTGCAAGAGGCTCAAGGAGGACATTGTATAAGAAATCCAGTGTGAAAATAACATAGAACAGGGTTGGGTTCCCTTATTTTAGGCTGTGTCAGACCTCAAGAAAATTTTCAGCAAAAATAAATGAGTTTAGAGGTTTTAACAGATCTCCCACAATCAACACTAGCTGAAAATCAGCTAAAGGAGAGAGTTGGTAAATAGAGAAACAGTCCTTTAGAAATTGCGCAGTTTCTGCTAAAAGACACTAGAAATCAGCCATTAGACTCATGTTATAGTATGGCATCAAGAAATCAGATCTATAATCAAGTTCCTTTGTAGAAACATTGGATTTACTTGAAGCAAGAGAAAGAATCCTTCAAAAATAATAGCAGAAACAATTGGAAAAGCTGCAGAAAGACTTGACAACATTTTATATGAGGAGCTTCAGCTGATGTAGGTTAATATTCAGATCTACAACTGATATATGGCTGAAGCATCAGATCCATACCAGATCTGGAACTACTCAACCTTCTAAACAAGATCCCCCTGGGGTTTTATCAAAATAATGCATAAATAAGTGTAGATCTAGCTTTTAATACACTGAAATTTTTATTGCAAATAAATTCAATCATTATATAATCATGGTCCATATGCAAACAAAGAGATTTTCAAAGAATATGGTTACTCATCTCTTGATGCATGCTTGAAATACTCTCTTCCTCTTCCTTGGCTCCATTCTCCATGTATTCTCCCAATTCCCTCTTCTATTTCTCTCATGGGATTATAATAAAAAATAGAATTAATTAAAATGGAATAGATTTTATAAATCATAAAAGTATTCCAACTTTTTCCTAAATCATAAAATAATTCCATCTTTTCTAATTCATAAAAGCATTCAAGCTTTTCTAAATCCTAAAAGTATTCCAGCTTTTTCTAAATCATAAAATAATTCCATATTTTCTAAATCATAAAAGCATTCCAGCTTTTCTAAATCACAAAAGCAATCCATAAAGCCACCATGAATCTGATTTTTCCTAAATCAGAAAATCATTCCATAAATCCCGCATGATTTTATTTTTAAAGGTAGATTTTATTTTTCCTTATGAGAAAAATAATATCACTTATCCATACTTTTTCCAAATCTATTACTCATTATTTCTAAAACTCATAAAATATACCAACTTGGAAATATAATTTATTTCCATGAAAGAATATAAATTATTATAAATAAAATAATTAAGAAATAATTCTTCCAATATTCTTATAATCAACAATTACAAGAATATTCTTCATTTAATATCAATATAATAATTAATAATATTTAATTATTTAATAACCCTCATTGTATGAGAGTTTTTATGGTGGCTTATCACGAGGATATTACAAGTCAACTAAAGTCACGTGGCTCTTCTTGGTACAATGTTAGGCACAACATATACAGCCCTACATCGCGAAGTCTTGGATACGACGCGAGATTAGCTACGATGGGTTATGGGGCATAACCACCAGCTCCCTTGGCTATTCACACTCCCATTGGTACCTTTATTCGTCATATAGATCTCTGCTCTCATTATTTATTGTTCATGATTAATGAAATCTTGTCCACAATCTAGGTCTAATCATTTTTTCTTTCCCTTATGAAATCCATCGTAGTTTTGATTTATATAAGTTAGCGTTTATGGTTAATGAGGTTAATTTCAATTATAGGGTTTCATCCAGGGTTGTGATCCTTCAATGCTTTGTAGAGGTCATGAACTTTGTGTGCAATTCAGCACGGATACTTGAGAGAAAGCCCTCCTCTATCTATTCAAGGTTCTAAGAATAATTCTTTCCTCGTTAATATGGAATACGCTTATTGGTAAACCACAGTTCCTAGTCCCATGCAACTCTTACAGGTTAGTTTAAATATTTCCTTTCTTTGGTAATTGTTGCATAATTAACTTCTTTAGGGTTTTCCAGTAGCAGGGCGAAGATTGCATGGACTTGCAACCGTAAAGTTAAAATTTTGAGTCTTTGACTCAACTTACTGATTATATTGGGGTTTATAATTTGTAACTTAACCTCGCATATATTAACCATTAAATTTTCTATGGTTGTTAGGTTCATTCCAAACAATCTCTCCCTTGTGTTATTTTGGGAATATTGTACTTATGTCAAACTTATGGTTATATCCAGTTTCCTTTCGTAACATTACTCTGTTGGTTTTATTTCCAAGTTTGGAAAATATTTAAAGTTAAAAATATGCCCTACTGGACTTGAACTTGGGTTTTTTGTTATCTATTATATATAATTTTTGGAGATGCCTCTACGGCCTGAAACCCTTGATATTTTTTTATACTTTTATCCAATTCAGGGTTCCTTTATTTATTCGGGTCATGTAAATAATTATTTCTCCTCTATTATTTCCATACTATTTATGAGTACTGGTTCATAATTATTATTTATCTCTCTGGTACTTCGACCCTTAGGTTTTATTCACAATTGAAATTTTTCTCGCTTGAAGTTATGACTACAAAGCTATAGGTTATGTGTTGCGATACTTTCAGATGGGAAAGTTATTTTAGAAATGTCATTGTGATTTCAACCTGAAATATAAACTGTAAAAAAAATCTGTGTTTTATTCATGTGTTGCCTAATTATTGTAACTATGAATATAAAGAGTTTATTTCTTGCATCTATAACAAGGACTACAGGCAGTGTTAGTCCCTGCCGATTTGATAGGAGATATACCTACTTTATTCGGTAAACAATAATGTAAAATTAAACCACCCTATCTACTACACCTCACTTTTCATCAAAACATAGTTCAATGTGACAATATATCTATAATTCTACTTTTCATGCCTTTCTTTTAAGGCGGGGTTAATGAAGACCAAGCATAGCGATATCATTAAGGTAAACATTAAAACCGACAAGGTTTTTGTTTAGGCTATTGACTTGAAAGCTGAAAGCAATATATATATATATATATTTCATATATACGATGTAAGAAAGTAATTGATATTAACTTTGGAAGCGAATAAAATAAAACAAAATGGTTAACTCGAGATTCCAACTTTCAAATTTTCATATTAATTGTTTGAATTTGGAAAATTTTCAAAAAAAAGACAACTTAGTGTTCCCATCTGCTTAATTATATTAACCAGGAATGCAGTAACACCCCCAATTTGTGTGTTGAACTTTTAAAGTTAGACATTTGAACTTTAATCCTAAAGGGGTGGACCCCAAAGGATAAAGTATTGGGTGAATGTAATTTAATATTTAAATTGAGGAAATAAATAAAATGATTGTGCATATTGACCAAGATGAGAATTAGAGATCACTTTCCAAATCCATGAGGATGGATAAGGCAATAAATCCCCACAATCCTTCAAAAATCCTTGAAAGAAATTAATTTAGATTTTGAGGAGGAATCTAAATTTCCCCAATGATGAGGAAAGTAGTTGGGAAGAGGAGTGAGAAAAAAGGTGGAAAAATTTGAAGAAAAGCAACGACTTTAATGATAGAGTTAAATGGGAAGCCTAGGCTAAACAGGAAAGAAAGCATCCTGCTATTCTGGACGCAGAATTAGAAACATGCTTTGGGGAATTATGAGCTTAAATAAGCTGCTCCTAAGCAGATCAGGGGTTGATCTGTGCTAGGAGGTGATCTCTGCTCGGGGGTGAGTCCTGGGAGACAAAGAGGACTCTAAGGGGGAGGTTGGTCAATTTGCAGATTTTGGTATGTTATGAAATTCTTGTTACTATGTCTTATTACAGTATGAATTGGCTACATATAAAATTGAATTTTATTAAAATGAGAAATTATGGTACTACATTTAACTGAATCTATCCTCAGGTATTCACCTTCCAGATTTTGTTTAGTTGTAGACCAGAAAGTCCATAGAGTAGAAACTTCAGAATCTCTAAACCAAAGTTGGTTTAAATCTGAAGTTACTCAGCCTCTACAGATGATTAATTATTGTTTTGTTCCCGGTAGACATAAATGTGATATTATATGCTTATGTGTATGCTAGAGAAGCATTATAGCAGTGCTAAATTTAACCAGCATAAATACAAACAGCTGAAGGTAAAATTTTAGAATATGACATTCAAAATTGTATAGAAACAAAATACTTCTATTTTATCTGATTGATATAATAGCTACAATTGGTTATATTGCATTTCACATTCCATCCTAAATCTTTCAATGACAAGTATCATAGCCACAGATTTAAATTTATAATTAAACTCCTTTAATACAGCACTATGGATTACCAATAGGTATACTTAAAAAAAAAAAAAAAAACTAGAATTCATGATTAAGGCCTCTAGAACATGAAATTCGAATTCTGATTTGACCACAAAATAAATCTACACTATAGCAGGGTTATCACCCTCATAGCAATGATAGAATATTTCGATTCAACTTCATTTCTACCTCATGGAATAAACATCAGGGCAACAGAGGAAATCTATGATTAATGTATAGCACCAATTGAACTTTTGACTACATATATATATATAAGTACATTTAAAAATCACTTGATATATATATTACCAAAGCTCGAGCACTACCCTCGTAGATCATATAAAGGAAAAACCTATATGTAAACAATATAGGTACGAAGGAAAGCAGTTATGAAATATACACCTATACAAACATATAGGAACAAAAGGGATATATAAAAGTGAATAAATGAAACATATAGGATATAAGAACATGAACATATATATTCAAAAAGGGAACATATATGCGGATCATATCTATATGAAAGGTAAATCAAAAATAAATAAAGGTACCGCATTATATATAGGAGTATATCTGCATTTCTAACGTTACTTTTAACTCGGGAACTAAGAGTCGTAGACAAATATTTACTCTACAACGAAGACATAAGACTAAATGAATAATGAACCCTTATATACATGTTCATTCAAAAAAATTGATAACAGCCGTGAGCCACAGTCTTACCAACATATATAGATATATTGACATCATACAGAAGTTATCAAAATGTGCGCTACTATTTTCGCTCATGGGACAAATTATAAACAAGGAAAATTAGAGTAATGTCCAACATTCGGGCGAAATATAAAAAAAAGGTCAAACCTAAGAACGGTATGATGACACGTAACTGTAATGTTACATATCAAATAGTCCACGGCATGTGACGCCTGTGCCACGATCAGAAAAAAATCAGAACGACGAGTTTGGTTAAAGAGGAAATCTT
Organism: Pinus albicaulis; assembly: GCA_034641835.2. Classification (NCBI taxonomy): domain Eukaryota; kingdom Viridiplantae; phylum Streptophyta; class Pinopsida; order Pinales; family Pinaceae; genus Pinus; species Pinus albicaulis. The sequence goes on along the minus strand of JAXQQM020072385.1, from coordinate 4,021 downwards.
CAATCATGAATGCGCACATATACTAACTCTGTTCATATCGCATTCAAGTCCTCTGTCACTAGATTAGGCATATTGTAAACGATAACACAGACAAAAATAAAGAAATTAGGAACAGCGCATAGGAAATACGTGTTATAATGAAACCAGGAATGAATGCTCAGCAACTAGTAGCCAATATGAAATCCGGGTATTCTGAAATTTTATGCCGCGGTAAAAAGAGTTAGGTGACAGAGGATGTTACATTAAACCTCCGAAGCACTGCAGAAGAAGAATATTAACGGTTCCATGGACCATGCCGTTGATTTAGATCGCCTCTACCTTGTAGAAATTTTGACGTAGGGTGTAGGCCACTGGCCAGCAAGCTGTTGGATATCACCACGTCTGAACTAGGTTAACAAAAAAAAACGAAGCAAGAAAATCAATACTCAACGAATAACAAAACGACAGCCACTGAGAGGCTGCTACGAACCGGCGTATAGAGACAGAAGAATCCAGCATCAGGAGGTAGGATGAAGCGTGAACCAGGGTTCAGGGTTTCACCCGAAAGAAAAACCCCCACGTGAAGGATTTACCCATCCTCGAGAGCTGCACAGAACAATTCGTAAAAGGTTTAGGATTCAGCGTATCACAGAACAACAAAGCGCCGAAGGTTGACAGGTATAGAAATTTCACCCCCTTAGCTCCCATACCTTCAAAACGACCTGAAGGCTCTGCGCCTTGACGACAAAGGGTGAATAATCCCATTCCACACAACCATAATAATCTGCAACGAAACAAAGGCGAGCGATATAAATACGAACCAGCCGAGAAAGCCGTGAATGGACTTTGCCGAGGACGGGCAGTAGAAACCCTAAGCTCACTGCCCAAGACGAGTAGAAAATCCCTCAGCCGATCTGAGAAAGAACCAGCTGAGGCGATTCCGTGGTACTCGATTTGGTTGATGAGTGACACCGAGGCACTGAAACGCAGAGGTTGGAGTGCATGGTACTAGGGCCGGGCGGAAATGCAACCAGAAACATGACACGTAATAAGTGCTGAAAAGAGATCTGAAATTGTCGGCGCCTGGCACTTACCTCTCTACTGCAACACGCTGTCCCTGCAGGCAACCCATCATACGTCAAAGCAAAGAAAAATGCTACAACAGACCTAGTTGATCACCATCAGTAACCTGTACGCATGGTGCGTACTAATCGTATCACAACCCAGCTGGTTTAGAAGCGGCTCACCCCAAAACCATGATGCCCTGAAACTGGAATCAATGGCCGCAACAACGCGTGATTGGTAGTATCGTCGCCGGTGGAAATAATCACACAAATACAACTACAATAATATGCAAAGCGTAATGGTAAAGAAATGCCTCAAGCGTTGTGAGGTGGGATAAGTGACGGCGTGGGTTAGTTGGGAGTCAAATCCCGGTTGCAGACATTGCTTCTCCGTGTCCACGTGGCGAAATTAACCACAGGTTCACCGTGAGCTACGTCCATGCGACATCATGAAACGATGACCTAAAACTCGAACGAGGAGAAAAGGTTCACTGTATGGGATACAACCGCGACCTTTTCACCTGTCAGAAAGATTTGTGAGTTACCGCCGTAATAAATTTATGATAAGATCATTGGAAATATGGTAAACCGATATAAAGTTAAGGAGCAATCATATATTTATTAATCGAAGGACAGATTCGAGATATGTTTATATGTGACATATAAATATAGATATGAGTGTGTATTACATTCATAAACATCACGAGTGAAGATATTTAGGTGTCACACAATATTAGTAAAGTAGGGGTTATATATATCTACATATATTTTATATGTGGTATAAATATATGTGCTATAAATATGTGGATCAAATATCTTAGTAAGAAGTGTATTATATATCTGTATAGTAGGAGGACTCAAAGATATGGTTGCTAGAGGGATTTTAGAATATACATGTTAATTATATATATATATATATATATATATATATGTATAGGAACCAATATCTATGTGTTGAGAATATATATATATATATATATATATATATATATAGATGTATTGGGTGGTGTTATAAAAAAACAAAAAAACAAAAAAAATTTACAAGGGGTCAATGTCTCTAACAGAAGAGAAATATTGGAGGGTAAAAGAACTTTAGTAAGAGGGAACTAAAGTTAAATCTCTGAACTCATTATTCAAATATTCAGTGGTACTTCTATATGCCTATGGATTTAAACATAAAAGTTATTAAGAAGGAACTGAGTATTCAGACAATCAAGTGCATAATGATGGAATCCACGGAAAAAAAAAAAAATAAATAAATAAAAAAAAAATTGTCCTTAAACTGGAGGTGTTACGTAATTCAACATTAGAAATAGCCTGAAGTGTACATAAAATTGTATGTAAAGAACGTGTCATTCTACAAATATCTTCCCTCCACTATTTTAATCTCCAACAACAAAATTGTATGTGTTGTCTAATGTTAACTACCTAGCTCACCGTACTTTCAAACCGCAGCAGGGAAAGAGACCTAATCAATTGTATCCATTATTGAACAATTTTTTGAGTTTAATGGCCCCAACACTCTGGGATGTGCTACAATAATGTGGAATTACCATTTTTAAATTTGTGGAAAATCTAAAATCACTATCCAGTTAAGATTTACACACCTTTGGGTTGAAATGATACAATATCTTGGGCTTTGCTACAATAATGTGGAGTTGGGGTTCATAGCTCCCCATCAGAAATAAAAATAGAATGCAACTCCAGCCTATTAAAATGCAAGTTACACAAATTAGTACCTCTTTTTATTGTTAAATAATTTTTTTCCACAAGTCCAATATAAGACTAGTTACAAAATTAGTACCTATTTTTCTTGTTAAATATCTTATTTCCACAAGGTGGCTAAATATACATATATATTATATTCTGATGTAATTATTTGCTTCCAGGTATAATCTAATGTAATACATGTCATTTCTAAGGGAAAATCTAAAATCACCATCGAGCTGAGATTGACACACATTTTAGAATAATATAGTAGCTTGCCATAATGAATATGTAAAAAATAACCATGTCAAAAACACTTAAGGTTGGTGAAACCTCACAATATTCCACATACAATTGCATAATAACAGACAATGCTAAAACAAGATTGAGAAAGTACCAAAAAATATATGGTTTAATAATTTTCTACTTATACACCTTATAATACATCGTCGATTATAAAATTTCATTTCTTATTTTTTAATCGAAATTTTAATTCATAAAAAAACACGTTAATAATATGAATATAAATAAAAATAAATAGATTTAAGTCTTTTCTAAAAGTAAGTGAGTTGATGGATAATCAACAATTAATTTTGAATCAACAGTTCCAGAAACTTTTTCATGCACTCCATGTGGTTGTGGCTTTCATGAAAAGGCTCTGAGTAATTCCAAATGTTCTTCTACAAACATCAACAACCACGATTCCTTTATTTCAAAGGTGTCATCTTCTTTATGAAATTTCTCTCTTTGTAAGCAAGATGCCTTTACTTCAGGATGCCTTTATTTCAATGGTGTCCTCTTCTTTATGAACTTTCATGGCTTGGTAACGAGGATGCCTTTATTTCATTCTGGCTTGGATGTAATGTTAGATTGAGGATTAGATATTGATATCTTACTAAATCAATCCTGAGAGGTCATGGGGCAGGCCGAAGCTATTCTATTTCGTGAAAATGGAAAAATAGTACCAACAACAAAACCGCTTCTCCTCTCTCTACCACTGTAGGGTTAGAAATTACAGTTAATCATCCGGATGTTTTAGCTTTAGGGTTAGAAATTACAGGTGATCATTCGTATGTTTTAGTTGTATGGTTAGAAATTACAGGTACTCATCGGGATTTTTTAGCTGTAAATTGAGACTGTGGAGTTCCATTCCTCTACATTTCCAATAGTGCACAATAATTTTGTATTTTTATTTTTTTAGAGACATGAAATTTTATATAGCATTGTTCATATAGCTTAAACAACAAAGCGCACCCATCTAATTATATCTA